>JANFAE010000798.1:0-29247 GCA_024613145.1 Pisolithus marmoratus | reverse complement strand
AATAGATGATTGAAACAATAAACACCACGAAAAAAGAACAAAGCGACAGGAGACAAGAGTTGAGAAAAGATGATGGAGAGTGCATGGCATACATGAGTGGATTGTAGGCGAGCGCCAGGGATGCGGGTAGAGTGTAAGGAAGGGCATAGGTGAAACAATCATGTAGTTGTGTGGGTAACAAATACGTGGTTCGACCAGGGAAGGGCGAGGCGAGGCCAGTAATGTGGCTGACGAAACACGTGGCGACAGATTAAAGTGACCAAATGGGAGGGGAATGCATGGGGGCAGATAGCAAGGCAAAGCGACACATACGCAGATGAAGACATGGCTCGAGTGTGTGTAATCAGACAATTGAGATTGCGAAGACGATGCAAGGACGGTATGCAAGCACAAGATGACGCGATGAGACTTGAATGATACTGCGATGCGGGGTATCGTGAATTCTCTCTGGTTTTATTTCTTGAGCACTAGGTGGTCCTGGCCTGTTGACTTTGAGTTGTTCTTTGCCCAGTCCATGGCGAACAACGAGGCTTTAAGGAACTTCTTGTGCGCATACTTTTGACACACGTATAGCTGCGTAGAATTCTCCTCCAGAAGCTTTTCGCAGATCCATTGGTGACCTGGCTCCAGGTGTTCGGCCACGAAGCCAGAGTAAAACACGAACGCATCATTCTGCCAAAGAAGGAAGTGAGTCGGCACGTCACGTGTGGTCGATGAAGTCAAACCCACCCAGTCACCGCCCAGCATCTTCCTTGCACTGTACATTGCAACCGCAGAGATAAGACTGGGCTTGCATCTCAAAAACCGGTGGTCAATCAGAGCGATCTCTGCAATGAACTTGCCAAGGTTCTTGTCTGAATGTCGTAGTTGTCTGCCTTGCTAATCCGACGCATCCAGCTGTACGGTGAGCAGTACTGCGAGACTCTGAAGTCGAGGGTTTGCAGGACGACACGCTCGCCCTTTAGGATCTCTTCCTTCGTGTATCCGTTCTCGGTCATGTAGACGAACTCGTCGACTGACGGTGCCACGATTTCCTCGTACTTGGCTGCAATAAACATGGCGGTGACACCGACGAGCTGGAGCTTGACGAGAGCGAGGACGCCTGCTGAGGAAGCGGTCGACGATGTTGATAGCTATCCAGAGTGTCTCGGGAAGCATGTGCCATCTCAAATGTACTTGAGGAGCCAGTCGACGAGCGTTTGCCTCATTGACCAGTTGACCTCTGCCTGTGCATCCATGTAATCGGGGTTGGGCATTATGTCATCCTGGAGACAAGTCAAACTCGCGTGCTCCATGAAAATCAGGGGCATTTACCTCCAACTCCGACATGTACTGGAAGATCGTCGGCATACTCCGATACCATGGTGGTGTCGTAGATTCGACCTCGTCTTCGAACGACTCTTGGATTTTGGCCACATGTTTGTGGTGTCTCATGCGCGATCTGTGTCGATATCGGGCCAGACACAGGGAGACTTGGGTGCCGTTGGCATGTTCCCTGCGATTTCGGCCACTTCGATTTCCGTTTCCTGGACGTCTACCATGTTTTCTACTTCCCTCTCGTTGATGATGCTGAGTTCGGGATCGGCGTCTGGCTCTATGATTTGAGGGTCCTCGACATCCATGTCGTTCTCCTTGTCGTCTTCTGTCGGGATGATAACTGGTACAGCGGTTTCCTGCCGCGACATACGTTTGAAGACCGATGCCTTCTGTGCGCGAGCGACGGCTTGACGGGGTGCATTGGCTGCGCTCTCTGTTCTGCCTGGACCGAGGGGGACACGCTGTGGGCCAGTGGCAGCTGCAAGTGATGACGAGCGGGTACGCTTGAGCCCCTGCTCTTGAGAGGCGTCCTTCAGTCCGTCTTTGGCAGTAGGTTTCCCTGCGACATCCTAGAGGACGCGCGTCAGTCGACCTGTGCGGTGGCATCTACAGGTACTGACCTTGCGATTGACAGCGGTTGTGGTCACTTCATTAAGCGCGGGACGCTGATGTCCGACCTTGAGTCCGCCTAGGACGGTGGATGCGCGCGATGCGCCGGCACCAACGATGCCTGATCCCTGGCGCGGGTGCTTGCTGGTGGCATTTTCGTCGCCATTTGCCTTGCGCGCGCCAAAGCGGGTGCGGGTCTGGACGGCTGTGGCGTAGGTCAGCGACGGGGAAATCAGGAGAAATAAGGCGATGGTCGCACTCGGACAAGGTTGTTGGGCATGCTAGCAATGAAGTTGTATATGGATGGCTACAGAGAAACTCTGAGAGCGACGAGGTTTAGGCGAGGGTGGTACAGAGAAGGGATTGTGTGGGGGCAGAGAAAAGAAAGAAAATCGCCAAACCGTGGCTTTGCTAATATAAAATGTGTAAAGACAAGTTTGTTCCGTCGAGGGAGAGAGAGAGAAACAAAATGTCGACGAGGAAAACCCAACCACACTTGTTGCAATTCCGTCGCGTAGAAAGAGAACGCGAACCACCCACGTGACCACAAAATAACACTCCACAACAGACACGTCGCGACACGCGATTCATTAAGGAGTGGAACGGTGGTATTCTGTAGCAATAGTGGCATGGAGCTGTACACTAGTGTCGTGGTACCACAGATACTTCGTTGAGAATTGACAGCCTATCACCCATCAGCGGCGCATCACCCCACCATCGTACGGATCAAAATTCATTGACCCGCAGAACCCCCCACTCGCGGAGCGCGCAAAGAGCCAAACAGCATGACGTCTGAGAAAGCCACCATCACGTTCAGTTAAACGACAGGCGATGTGGGAAACGCCAACTGACAATCATATTAGCTTGCTGTGGATTTCATACTCTCCCACCGTCGTTCTTTGCCATCCTCTCTCCACTGGTGAAAGGATTGTGGAGGTGGCCCCGTCTTGTCCGGCATCCCAAGACCAGCTCTGGGTGGGAGTGGGGTCACCTCCAAAGGTACCACCAACCCCGAGCCATTCTCGCTGTCCCCACCTGTAGATGAGCCGAGACTCTGTCCGGGTTGCCATCCTTGCTTCAGGAGCAGTTGCCGGCCAACGTTGTTATCCGATAAGGGTCCAGGGCTTCGCGGGGCTTCAGCTTGGGAGGGAGTAGCATGTGGGACGGATGACTGCGCCAATTCAAAAGATGGTTTACTAACACCCGGTGAGTCGCCCCTAGGGCTCTGAACACCAGGACTGTCATACTGCGATCCCGGGTACATCGCACGCCGGCGTGCCGAACGGTCAACGTAGGTAGCATTAGGCCGCGTGGACGATGGCAAGTTTGAATCAGATGGCTCATGGTGTCGCGAAAGGAGAGCACGTTTGAGGGTGGTCAATGCTCTCTTCGGGTCTCTCCTCTCACCCATCGTCTGTCGCTGCTCAAGTCCTGCAGATTCAGATGTCCTCTTCCCGGCGATGGGACTGTTGCCTTTCGGGACAGTAAACAGAGGAACGTCACCCTGCCCATCGGACATGCATTCTACACAAGGTTTTCGATCCTCGTGTATGTGACAAAGAAACGTTGTACTGCCAATAATCAACCGGTCAAGGTGGCATAGTGGTCGTGGTATGCTCGCTACCCGGGGAGGAGACAGACGAACAGGCTCCAAGTCAAGCTGACGTCCAGACTGTAAGAACGTGCCATGCTTAGAGCCCATGTCGACCACAGCCCACTCTCGTCTCTTCTTGTCCCAATAAGCAGTCGCATGCAGCTTCGAGACCTCCATCTCCTTCAGTCGAATCCGTGGCACCGCGCTACCCACAGGGGCATGATCGCGCCCGATTTGAGCTTCCCCATAGGCATCGAGCACAACAACCCGGAGGTGTTTATGAAGGATGGAACTTTGGAGGACTAATAGACGCAACGACGACCAGGCTGTCACCGTCGTGCGCTCGCCGTCACCCGGCCATTCGTACGCAGGGTCGTACTCGGACGTCTCGCAGTGGCTCGACGGGCCAGGATCCATAGGTGACATTTCAAACTCCGATCCCCTATTGGCCTTGAGCTTGTCAACGACGATGGAGTACTTCAGTGAGGTGCAGTAAGATTTTGTCGCGTAAACATCGTCACCACACAACGTGTCTAACGCTTGGCTTGACCACCCAGGAACATTCTAAGCTTCTGCTGTCGAAGGAGTGGTTGGTGAAAGTCGACTCACAGACATCCAAGCCATACCTATTTGTCCGTCGTCCATCATTTCTATCACCCACACCTTCATCATTGACATCATTCGTTCGCGTCATGTATTCTGCCACATTAGAAATTTTATTCTTCTTCAGTGGATCTGACATGCTGCTTCGTGATTACAGATACCAAGATGACTTGGGCGGAGGGTGAGTGTACCCAGCTTCCGGTAATTAGCGAACTGAAACACACCGGCAGCTTGTCATTTTGCCAGTGTTGAATAGCAAGCAGTTCGCCAGGCGCTGGCGTGAATGTAATGAGAGGATCAGCTCTTCCGTTTTGGATGATGACGCGGAAGAGGTGTGGAGAACACGCAACCTCGACATTCTATCCCAGTCGCATACCCTAGGTAGTGTGTCAGACTTATCATTTGAGCTTGTGGAGTCTAAATCAGCGGTGCCTTCTGTTCTTGCGTGAGTAGTCGTGTTTAGCTGACACACGATGTGTAATAGGACCTGGCGTTTGAATTGGGGTCTGATACGTTCAAGTGGCGGTGGGACACTATCTTCGTGGGCCACAGGGCCTCCGCGGACATTCTGTCACAGCACCTCATCATGCCCCTGATAAGCGTTAACCATCTTGCCTTCAGCACCCCAAATCCAGTTGGCGATCTCAATGAAGATGACCTAGAAAAGGTATGTACCTTACCGTGCCACGCCCTTGGCAAAAAAACAATAGGGACCCTCTCACGCACACTTGAAACAGGCTATCGATAAGATTGGTCGGATCGCTCGCAGGACCGTCGACACACATATCAAGAATGCACTGTCCAAGCCCCGCCTGGGAACAACCCTTCGGCGCATGACAGCAGTCTTCCACTTCATTTCGGATCTGCGTGGGTCGCACCTGATTCATCATGTGTCGAATTATTAGATAGCCGGTTGTTCTAGCTAAAGTGATGACTGCGAACGAAGCAACCCCTCATCCTCAACTTCGCGAACCAACGCTGAAATTAAGCGCACAAGCTGCGGAGCCTTCGAAAAGTACGGGGAATTATATAACCTATGTGAGCAATTGCCAATCATTGCCAACACGGAGCCTCATGCATTCTGCAGAATACAGCTGGTATCGGAGGGGATTTGAAATCTGAGGCAAAAACTTCACGGGTACAGAGTCCCATCACTGCGGATGTGAATATGGACTCTGCCACAGAATCTGAAAGTGATAGTCACCCTCGTGCACCGGCAAGCCATGAGCCCGAAGGCAAGGCCCCTGTGACTGCCAGTGAACACGGTGCAGCCATGTCTCCTGTTCCATCAAAGGCACCCTCACCTGCTCCGAGCAGAGCACAAAGCCGGACGGTAACCAAACCGCCCCTGTCTAGTGATACGGATTCGTCACCTATCCGACCAGCAAAGAAATCAAGGCCGTCCCCTGCAAGTGACGAGGACAGTGAAGAAGAGCGCAAGAAACTTGCAGCTCAGATCAAAAGTGGGGCTGCTTCCATACGGGGGACAAGGCAACCACTTCGACGAGGGGGCAGGAGGTTTTGACCCTCTTTTTCACTATTCAGTCCTCTTCCCGGTTTAAGTATTCCTGATCATGGGTCTGCGTGGTGTAGTTTCGGCTGCGCACAATGCGTTCCGTTCTCTTCAGATACTTACTCCGACTCATTCGCTCCTGTCCCTACTCGCGTGTTCGCATTCTTACGGTCCTTTTCACCAACGGATGTCGTAAGGCAGATCGAGAACGATGTTATTCATCTCTCAGAGGCTCGTGTCGAGTAAGTAAACGTAGAGTGACGAGTATCATGGGAGGTATATCGGCTACGAAAGCTAATATCGCGTGAGAGATGAGGGGAGATAAGTTACAGATGAAAACAATGCGGCTAAAAACATGCATGTGTGATGATGATGATAGTGGCAAAAACAAACAAATGGGGGTAATAAGAGTCAGTGATGGGGTCACCGGGCTGGGACAGCTGCGTCATGGAACCGGATGCGGAACAAATAATGCGGGGTGGAATGGCGAAAACGCCTCGTCTTTCACCAATGTCGTCCCGCAGTTCGACGGCCGTAATCAATCCCCTGTGCGGCCTCGTCTGCCTGGCACATTTCGCATTTGGTCTGGAAGAGGTTGCGCACTCTCCGGTGATCAGTATATTCCTAAACGGGTATCATGATAGCCAAAGCACGGAGTCACTAGTCAGTCGAAGACGCCTCCTCGGCGAGGACCGATATTACTACTGACCGTGTTGCAACCGCAATTCCTAGCGGTCTTGTGCATGTGTGCGGTGCTCAGCTTGCAGTAAGGTGATCCGCAGTCGGTCGTGATGCCTGTTTGGTATATCCGGATATAGTGCTTTACGAGCGGCGGCGCTGTCAGAGACAAGAACCGCCGGAAAAGAGGTCAGCGGACGCCTACCCCACAGCCCCTGTACTGGTCTCCGAAGCTGATGTGTCGTCAGTGGGAAGCTCAGCGAACTCTGATAGTAGCTGTTCACCATTCCATGTTACACATATTGGATGGCGGTAGTAGGGAAAGACGGTTGGGGAAGGGAAGGATCGGTTGAAGGCAAGAGGCTAGTAGTCAATGGTTAGCGACGTTGTAAAGTGACCAGGTTTTATAGCCGAATGAAATGGGCCACCGGAGGGCTGAGATATTAGTGCATGATTTGGTAAGGCGTCTTCGGGGCAACGGAAGTCATCGTGGGAGCCGTCATGCATCATGCAATCATGTTAAAACACAGACGTGTGTAATAGTATTACAGGTACGTATAAGGAGTTTGCAAGTATGATACAGCAATTATTAGCAGCATGCATGGAGGTCGGAGCTGATGGATCTTCCACTAATCGTTCTTCCCTGGAGAGGTCTCATTTCATCCGTCACTTCCTGGAGGGCATTCATGATTTCATTTAAAGGTACGCGCGCGGGGGTTTTGCCACATGTCACATCTCTTTCAAAATCGATAACGTCCACCTCCCGTATCGGGCACTAACCTGACAGAAACGGCACCTTTAAGCATTGGCCAGTAGTGAATCAAGGCACCAGTAGGTAGCGAACGCCTTGTTGCACTGTGGCGGTCCGTGTCGGTCCGAGAGCCCAGTGGACTCAGTGAAACAGGACCAGATCAATCGTCCTTGTGCGTATCTTGATTGTCGCAGATCTAGCGACAGGTTTTAAAAGAGGCCGGGTTTGCCAAGAATAGGCAGACTGCAGCGGTTACCACACTCTCCAGTTAGTTTCATCATATCCATACGAATGATGAAACAAGGCCTGGGCTCCTGCAATTGCCAAAGCTAACCGCCCAGTAACGTTAGGTATGTACACGAGTCGGAGCCTGGGTAACATGATGGGCACGTTGTGCGCTGCCAATGGCCATGCAGCAGGCACAAAACATGTTGGTGGGATATTTCAGTTGTATCAGCAGACCTTCTTGATCGCTCGACTGATGAACGATGGCGGCTGCCACAAGAAGACACCACGGTCACGGAAACAAGCTGAGGCAGCCTTCTCTTCCAGTCAACACTGGACAACAACTTGTCGAACTTGTCGATCACGGGTTCAGGGCATGAAAATTGTATCTTCTATCCAATCCGGTTCCCCGGCAATCGGAGAAGAGAAGACAAGAGGAGATAAAGAAATAATTATGCGATAAACAAATTTAGAACTGACATACGTACACACACCTGGATCTAGTTAGGGGCATACGTCCACAATGCACTCATGAGGATGGCGCCAGTACTTCACGTACGCAATTGAATGTGGAAACTAGCAACTTATAGTTTAGCAACCACCATTCGCTTTACCCACAACAGGGATGTGTCCTAACATACACGATGGCATTTAGGTCAAATGGTTGCAGAGATAGTCACTCACGTAAAAAAGTCGTTTAACGGGGCGCAAACTGTTGTTATGGGGCTATTCCTTCTGTGCATCAAATTCCGCCGGCACCAGGTGCGGTCGTTTAATGCAAACTGTTGATCGGTGTTAGCGGACTCATCGTACAAATGCACAATGAAGGCGTTTGCACTGGTTCCCAACAAGAAGTGTTAATGACGGCCAAAGCGGAGGGTGGCTCTGCGGCAAGCCTTCTTTTGTTGCAGACCGGGCATCGGAATGAGGAATTCTGCCACCATTTTCTCACCTGATCACGCGACGTAAGCGCGCCATCACAGCTATGAATGTGACCTTATTATACAGCAAACTTCTTTGATCACATGCAGATGCGGGTACGTCCGTCCCGTGACCATCAACATGGTGCCCGGAGCTATTGGAATCTACGTTGGATAGAAGAGTTCGGGCGGGTATCGAGTAGGGGAATTAGAGCGACGCCCGTGACTGTCAGATAACCCAGGCAATTCAGAACGGTCCGGTAAGATGACGTCGTTAGAGCTGCGCCCTCGCGGGTTGCCGGCTCTTGTACTTGTCGACTCCTGGAAACCCGGGAGACACGGTGTGAACGTGTAGAAGTTAATTCCAGTTTCCACCGATCTACCATCTTCGCACAGCTGGACGCAACGTTGCAGGTCGTGGTTGCCATCCAAGAGTAACTCCGGGAAAAGTCTTACACGGGAAGCCTGTTGCGGCAACTGGGTGGACGATCTGTTAATGTTTGTTTCGGTAGTCACAGTGTGGAGCATGTACCGCGTTTATATGGTAAGGCAACTGACAGAGGAGCAAGTAACACTGCGCAGCGGAGAAAAAATCGTATCACTCCACCTCGAGTCCGCCAATGTTGGGATAGATTAGGATGCTCCTGCCGAAAACTGTACAGATTTGGAGAACCACGAACGTATCTGGGAGTGATTGTTTCCCGCAGACGGATCCCCAATCTGTGGCACGACACGGCACCTGTCGTGTATCTGGATGGAATGCGTCTGAGCTACGGAAGGACCATTGATTGACCTTCTACCGGGGTAGTTCCCTTCTCTTGAGGCAATGTAAAGAGTATGAGATGGTTCGCACGAAAAGAAGTTAGCTTGAGCTCGTAGTGCCTGCTATGATAAAGCCTTGCGCACAACCTCGTGTCAATATTGACACTGGGGTCAGATCGTGTCGCCATTCAATGGCCTTCTTAAGTAAGTGATGGCAAAAGCATCGCTAAGTTGGGATATCAAGGATTGATGGATATCTATTTGGTTTCAGAGAAACGGAGTAACGGTCGATGGATAACGTTGAGTTTGAGATGTGATATCCAAGATTCCAAAGAAGATCATACACAGTGGTACCGAAGAAGTTTTCACGCCGACGGTATTTGGCATTGTCAATGTTTGGCCAATTATCTCAAAATCTACCCTTGGGATCTTGAAGCGGGAAGTCTTCAAGTTACCAGCAAGTACTCGTGATAGTAGATAGCGCGACAGGCATTCCGATTGACGAAAGAATGGGGTACTTGTCGTGGTTGTGGGTCTACAACCAAGATCCGAGTATCACTCAGCGACTCACTGACCACTACTGACTGTAATTCAAACAGTACTACTAGTGTTCGCACTTTCCCCATCAGCCGTAATGCATTGATGTCACTCAAGGATGGTCCGAGTCATCGTGCATATCAGCGAAGAGGCCGCCTAAGTACCAACGTTCGATGCAGATGTCACATGCGAATGTGGCCCCCTACAGGCATAACATTCACCCAAAGTGTACACACGGGGCAATAATTGCCATGGTGAACGTGCCAGCGGTCAGGTAGGCTTCCATCAACCATCTCCTCCATCTTCTCCGCATGGCCAGGGGGATGGGCTGATGGGTCATCTTACATCCGCTGTATCACATACGTCAAGATGGGAAGGTGGGCCAATAAGAGTAGCGATGTTCCTGCTCTGAGTTTGTGAAGTAAATGATACTAGCATCAAGTAGTCAAGTCTGGTGGAAAGAAAGGTATTTGTTACTCGGATTCAGGCGGGGGATTTCTTAACCTGACTCTTTGAAATGCAGGCAGCCCACGGAATCATTGAAAGGGAGCGGATTTTGGATCTGACGAACCTGAACTCCGGAATACATACTTTGAAGGCGCAGTTATGAGCCTACCGTATGGCAATGCGATCTCCGCCAGTACTTGCGACATTCACAGCTTCGCGTAAATGACTTGGACATGTGCACCTATAGGCAGTTCGTTTTAAAATGTTTTCTCCACTGCCACTGCGAAAACTTCAGCAACTGTCTCATAAGCCCTCGGAGTTCAAAGCATAACTGCAATGGTCCGAATGAGTGGGTTGCCCTATTAGGCGGTGAATTAGTTCATCCACAGGTTTTTGACAGTAGAGGCATCTCCGTCGTCTTTGCATTGCAATCAAGGGACTCAGCGCTTGACTTACGAATCGACAGTGCTCAGGTGCTCGGAGGATCGGAAGTTTGACAATCACGACTCCAGATGCGCTCATCCGCAGCCGTTGCGCGGTAGAATTTCCGCCCCTCCATTCCTCGAGGTCACGTGTATGGAGCAGCTATGATCATGTGTACTCGTCCGAGTGGCTCCACCGGGTATGCCGCTTCTTTCCCACTGCATCGGACCAACCCGATCAATCAGACATCCGTAGTAGCCCCACCGCTTAGCGTTGATGTAACTCGAGATAGTAGTCAAGGGAGACGAGTTCATGGCCGACTTACAACTGCTGTGAGAAGGGTCCGAGCCCCACAACAGGCAACACGGATTTCAGACCCATACGCTTGGCTTGACACCATAAGCCGGGCTCGATACGTCACAGGGAACCCTACAAACTGTCCGTACCAGGAAAAATGACGTCTCCCGTTGACAGTTTCTCTCTCGCCTGTCAGCGGCCAGGCTGCATCAGATCGCGGGCACATACATACATAGTTCACGCACTCTTACCTGAGCCAATAAGTCACTATCGATCTGTGGTAGAGTTTCTCGTACATCTCCAGGCAACGGCACAACATCCCAGCGCGTAGGCGGGTTCTCAATGCACAGACACAAATCGGCAGGAATATGAGTTCCATGTTCCACATTAAAATTGTCTCGCACTCGGCATTCCTCTGTTGACCTCTCTAATGAGTACTGGTGGGATTCGCAGAAGGGGGGGTGCTTGCCTTCTGTCATTGCTCGCAGTTGCTCTACCATGCCCTCGACGATCTTCTCAGCCGCCTCTCGGTACTGTCGTCTGCGTGCGATCTCAACGAGTAGTTTGTTGAACGAGGATTGGTATAACACATATCGGTGGTGAAGCTCTTCGACCACCTGCAGTCGTTGTTGCAGACCTTCTAGAACATCTTCGCAATCCTCCTAACCGGCAGAAGAAGTCGGTCGTTGAAAGGACGAGCACGGGTACCATGTGGCAAAAGCTTACTTCGACGTCCTGTTGCTTCTCTAGCATGTCTGACATGATTTCCCCCAGTTCGTCGAGGTCATCTAGGATATTGCTACTCGCATCCAGTTTGCCCTTAGCAGCAGCCTTGGCTGTGAGGAGCTTCTCACTGAAGGACCATTAATCACTTATGCAACTGCAGACCACGCGGTGAGTCTCACTCACTGAGCTGCGTCGACTTCTTTGACACTGTCTTCGAGTTCGGACATAATTGCCGGTAGCTCGTCGGTGTCCCGGATCATCTCTAAATTGGGATGGGATGATTCAAGAGATGGGTTCCGCGGAGAGGCTGCGTACCTCTCAAGTCCTCTTCGCTGAACACTTCACCCGTTTCACTATCGTGCAAAGCACTCGCCATCTGCTCGTAGTGTGCAGTTAGGCTCTCCAGATGCTTAGCCATGTCAATCGTGGTATGCTCCTGAATAGATAAGATAGGGTTTATGGGAGGATAGGCGCCACCGATTGGTAAGGAATCTCGTATTGACGCTACTGCATTCGACAGCGTCTCGGGATAGTGATAAGTGGATGCCACGATGTCCTGTAATATGCTTCACACGACCGAGGTGCCATAATTTGCGTGACCACTCACATCAAGGCGCGTTCTCTCACTCTCTACGGCATCCAGAACGTCTTCTATGGCAGCCTCGTCTACGAAGTCGCGGAGAGTCTTCCATTTCGTCCGGTCGACGTTCTGGCGAGTCTTGCGACTGATCTGGTTGTCGCGTATGGTCGCAGACGGGCTCAACCGCGGATCGCTAATGCCGTTCGGCTTACCAATAGAATCCTGGCTTCCAAATAGTGATGAGTCCGAGGAGGTTTGGTGGAAGTCTGGTGGGACGAGTTGGGTGCCTAGTGCTTCAAGTATATTGTCTAGTGCAGTCGTGTGCTGCGAACGAATGGTGTCCCATTCCTGTAGATGAAAGTAATTTGTCATGCCGCTGGGATGTCCCAGCGAAGATACGTACACGAATCCGTCTTTCTAGCTGAGACCGTCTGAGCTCGATGGACTTCGCCACACTGGCAGCAAGCTGCGGCCAAATGGAATGTGCGATGGCTCGGTGCATTGTCTTTGGGCGCAGACAAGTTCGAAGAGCGCACCTTGAGCTGCTCGATTACAGCTTCACCAACCCACTTCACTTTGGCATCTAATGCAAGCACGTCCACGGCACATTGTGCGGACGCGTTCGTGAGGGTGTTCGCCTTGGAACAAAGTTGTTCTCCGTGTTGAAGTGCCTTCTTGGACTGTAGAACCAGTGACACGAGGGGCGGTTGCTCTGCACGCGTTTCGCCTGGAGGCGAGCTCATCGTTGTCGGCTGTCCCAAGTCAGCGAGAAAGCGGGGATCCTCGGTGTTTGGTGGCTGTGCTAATAGGAGGTCCGTCACGTCCACGATGTCACCCAAGTTATGTCTAGCTTGCTCGTCCTCATTACCCCCAAGAACTCAGAACGTCTTCCTCACACATTGTTGTGCACGGCCGATCTGTCCAGGATGTCTCTCTTCCAATCCACGACTTGGCAGATACAATCCTTGTCTGTCATGTCTGGGTGGCACTGGTGTTGTCAGTGCATCATCTCATGGCCTTGCGACGTCGGAGAAGAATAAGATTAATGTTGACGGCGCTCTCCTTGATAACGACATGTTTGTGCTTGGAGACGATGACGAAGAGGATCACGAGGTAGAACACAAACTATCAGATGACACCGGAACGTCCAATTTCAAGGCCTCCCCGTCGCACGTTACCCCGCACGAGCCTGCTCTCACATCCAACTCACAACCCAGAACGGAGCTCCATGGAATGCCCTCTGAACAAACGTCCTTCAGGTATGAAGCAGTGCCCTCCTTATACTATCTCGAGCGCGAAGATACCCTACAAGGTATCGCTCTCCGCTTCCACTTGAACGTCAGTACCGTTGTCAAACCCGGGTAGCCGTCAGGCTAATCTAGGTTCCAAGGGTCACGAGTTGTGCCGTCTCAATAACCTTCCGATGAGCACACTGACCACGACACCCCACCTCCTGCACACTCGTACATCTATCAGATTACCACCGAGCGCACGTACGCAGCATCATAGCGCACCTACCTCAGTTAGTCCAGAAATGAAGGCTGGGGCTGCTCGCGAGCGCGCTGAGAAGCGGTTGCAGGTGGTCACGAAGGAAGCAGATTGGCGCGTGGCTAAAGCGTATGTTGCGTTGGCGGATGACCCGGAAGCCGACGTTTTGTTCGATGCAAAGTGCAAGGAACTCGGTACGGACGTAAACGGGTTCGGCTTAGAAGCTCGTGCCTTAGACATGTACTTGGAAGACGAGGAATGGGAGAAAGCGCAAAGAGCAGCTGGGGTAGTACCTACACCAAACCGTAAGGCTTGTAGGTAGAAACGTGCATACTATCTATCAGTCATCTGTGATGCTGCTTATTCTGTCGAAAGGCACAATGTTATGCCTGGTTGCTCGCATCGCTCACAACAACGGAGAGGCCATAGAACAACAAAACATTTCAAGTCCATTCATACGCAATGTATGTTCACAAAGATACTACACATGTCCGTGTTTCATTTACTCGAGTTTCCTGACAATGTTCTTCTCCTGCGACACGACGTGAGTTGGCGTCCACGTTGACATGATACCTGCAGTCGTACCTGGTAGCTGGTGCTTTTCCCAGTGTTGTCGTTCTTGATAACATACCTCGTTTGCTACGGTAAAGTCGGTTACACGTCTGCTTGTCAGCTGGGATGGATATGACTTACCTCGCCGGCTCCCTCTGTAGTCTCGACGACACCGGTGCTGTGGGAAACAGTGTCTTCGGACCCGCCAACGGGCCTGTACTCAACACGATCGCCTGCCTGGTCAGGAGTAAGATACAACTTCCCCGGTACGTTGAAATTGGGTTTACCCTGTACTGAGTCTTGATTTTGGGTTAGACAACACAAATTAAAAGATAAAGCGACTTACCATTGTTTCTTTGCAAGTATTTAATGGGTTCGATTTGAGAGAATCTTGTGTGTGGGTGTAAGAAATTCAAGATTCGGCTGAGGGTACTTCCCTAGGTTGTGCCTCTTTATACGAGCCAGGACTTATCTTGCGTCATCTCAGACGTCACTCTGGTGGATGTAAGAATTTTCACGTTAGTGACGTCGATAAAAAATGCCTGCCTGAATTTCAGCACGATCTTACGGCCTTGGCCACCTCGATGGCGATAGACTTTGCTATTGGAGCGTCGATCTGCTACTAAAATAAGTGTACTTACGTAATATGATCACGTGTATGTCGTGTGAAGGTTTCCCCTTTGGTCACGGGTTTGTGTCGGCCGTTCCGTTCTCGAGTGCTCGTCCCCGCCCGAACGTCGTGCAAAATGGGGGAGCTCGACCCCGCAGACAAGCAGCTTCTCAAGGTGTGTATGTGAAACATAAAATTTGCCTTGGACGTGCTTGACGAGTCTGGACAGTCGGCGTTGGAACATCCGTTTGAGCCTGCCGATGTCCCCGTAAAGCCTGCAGTTCCACCTTCTATGAACTCCAATGAAATTGTCGCTCCAACAGCGAATGTATCTACGGCACATATCGATCCCGTGACGTCATCAGAGCCTGCCGAAGAAGACCCCTGGAAGGCAGAGTTTGAAGCTCAAGTTGAGGAGTGGCGAGCCAAATCTTCGGAGGCACGCGAGAAGGCGGAGCACGAGAGGGCCAAGTGGGAAGCAATTAGGAAACAGGAGGAGGAAGAGAGGCAAGCCCTTGGCCAGGAGCCGGAGACGTGGGAAAGCCTCGGGTCGCACATCACGACTTCCATCGCTGCCGCTAGTGAAGTCCTGGCAGGTTCGACTCCTTCCCTCGTGAGCACTCCTTCCGGTGCAGAGGGTGCGCAGACGGTGGCGGGGAAAAAACCGGAATCCACGTCTCATCTCCCTGCTCCATCTGCTGGCGTCTCGCCGTATCAACAGTCGGTGAATGTCCCTTCCTCGCCAGAGTCATTCCCGTCCCTTTCGCTCTCCGACCCGTCCGGTCCACAATCTCCATCTCACCGTCGTGATTGTTTCCCCTCGGAGTATCCCCCGCCACCACCTGAAAAGGCGGTCGAAACTAAAGTTGCTAACCCACCTCCATCCACCCTTCCTTCTATCTTGGATGGCACAATTAAGCGACGGACTCGAATGTCCCTCATACTGTCCTCCCTTGCCATCAACTTATTACTTCCATTCATAAATGGTGTCATGCTCGGATTCGGTGAAATATTCGCCAAGAATGTTTTGGTCGGTTGGCTTGGATGGAAATTGCGGAGCGGGCGTACTGCTGCGAACGTCGGTCTCCGACCATGACCTGTTAGTTGTTGCCAAAGAGAGTACCAATACCCCATGTTGGGTGTAACATACCTACCACAATACAGAACATTCGTGGCGTGCCCATCAGACGCACGTTAGGACAGGTTATCTTGGTTCGTGAATGCTATCATCCAGTGAAAATGGAAGCCAGTTGATTTCGGCATTTTTACATAGTCTTGTCAAATGCATCTCGTATTGGAACCCTAATTGAACCGGAGCGCCACACTTTCAAACACGATCTTTATCAGTGCTCTGCATGTGCAGCAACCTTATAAATGGCTGCAAGTTGACTGCTGAGATCACGGAACATCGGTAGGGGCATAGTACTTATGTAGTGACTCATTGTTGACTGCAGGGTGCATGGACTGTACTGGCGCATATACTGCGGAGGTCAGTTGAAGAACCATATGCGGTTCGCCGAGTTTGCACCGCCCAGAAGATTCGTTCAGAGCGCTTTGCAGTCATTCTGCAGCACTGCGGTATTCATGATCCTCCTTCTTGTCTTGTGCGCAACCTGTACTGCTGTTGTCGGGTCGTGGGTGCTGGCGAGTCGGGCGAAGTCCAAACTGCCTTATCCGCCTGGACCCAAAGGGCTCCCCTTCATTGGGAATGCCCTCGATATCGACCCTCACAGGCCTCAGATTACATACGCTCAGTGGGGAAGAACTTACGGTTTGTGGACCAACTCATTCAAGTTCCAAGTTAACGTGCCCCTGGAGGCGATCTCATTTACACTCGCACCCTTGGACAAGATATTGTCGTTGTGAACTCAGAAAAGACTGCACGAACCTTAGCTGATGGGCGCTCTGAAATCTACTCAGATCATTACCGATCGCCTATCTTCAGAGTGTTAAGTTGAGATACTCACGCCTTCGTCTGCGTCTCACATCATTTTTGGCAGTTATGGCACCTATCGCATGACGTTTGTCTTGGAGTACGGGAAAGAGTGGAAGGCACACAGAAAGTTGTTTCATCTGAGCCTTCGGAATGATGTTGTTAGCAAGTACAACGACCTGTATCTCAATCACGCTCGCAAACTCTTGAAAAACGTGTTGCACGATAGTACAGATTTCTTCAAGCATTTTGATCTGTAAGTTCCGATGTCATTCCGGGGACGGGTATCGTGACAATCGTCTAGGTATGCTGGTTCTATCTTGGTCGAGCTTATATATGGACGGCGAGTAGAGGGGAAGGATGATCCCGTCCTCGCAATGGCCAGTGGCCTAGCTGAATTTCTGTGTAAGGAAGTGACAGCAGACAGAGCTGGCTTGCTGAAAATCATGCCATTCGGTGGGTATAAACTCACTGTTTTTTTTACAGTTTCAGATACTTAAAGACTTATGGTCAGTTCAATATCTTCCCTCATGGTTTCCTGGTGCTGGCTTCAAGCGTAAAGCAGCCCAGTGTAGAAAAATGGTTGTGGATATGACGGAAGTCCCGTTTGCCATGGCAAAGGATGAAATGGCAAGTCATTGGCTGTTACGCAAAACTTTTATTGATTTCATGCAGAATCGTGGTGCATTGTCCCACTGTATGGTCTCCGATGTGCTGAAGCATGGAGAAGTGGAGGAAGCGTCGGCGAAGGCTGCAGTTATCAGTATCTATCTAGGTTTGGCCCTTTGCCTGCAGTTCTTCCACTGACGGACTTGTATCAATTGACGATCAGCGGGGGCAGAGTCGGCGAGTACACGCACTTTTGTCACTGCTTGAATTGTGTTGACCGCCCAACAGACCGCTACCGTATTGAAAACTATCGCCTTGATTATGACACTTTACCCAGATATTCAAGGCAGGGTTCACGCCGAACTAGACACTGTTGTCGGAAGAGGGGCCTTACCAACTTTCGCAGACAGACCACGGTTGCCGTATTTACAAGCTGTTTTGTATGAGGTCATGAGATGGAATCCACCTGCTCCGCTAGGCCTCCCGCATGTCACGAGCGCAAGTGACATCTATGAAGGGTATTACATTCCTGAAGGTGCCCTACTCTTTTTGTTTCTCACAACGATATTGATAAGTTCTCATGCTTTGTGGCTACAGGGACTATGGTGCTATTCAACTACTGGTGCGCCAGTTTCTCTGAGCACTCCTCCCTCATGTTAAGAACCAAGTAACAGGGCAATGAAAGACGACGGCTACAATAACCCGGAACGTTTCGACCCAACCCGGCACTTGACATCTGATGGTCAACTTAGTCCTCAAGCCAAACAGAACAACTCAATCTTCTTCGGATTCGGAAAGAGGTGTGTATGGGTAGATGGCTTGCTGCTGCATAGAACGTGACCATTGACCAGACTTTGTCCCGGACGCTTCTTTGCTGACCATGCCCTCTGGGCAGCAACTGCGGTGATGTTATCCTCTGTGAAATTTGGTAAAGCTAAGGATTCGTCTGGGAAATATATGGACGTTGAACCCGTTTTTTCTTCTGGTTTGGTCAGGTGAGTGTAGCGTAAATGATTTATGGTCAGTGCGACTGAAACCTGTGCGTTCTAGTTGTCCGGCTCCATTCCCGTGTACTATTACTAGCAGGCTCGTGGAATGAAAGGAGTGGGTGGTTGCCTCGGAGTGCACGTTGCCTTTTTGTTAGCTGCCTTGAATACTGCTCATATGTACTTTTATTGCCGAAGACGTATACAGAAGATCCCTTAGTTCTGGCTGATTCGCAACGTTCCAAAAGTGCAGGGACCCTTGTTAAGTTCAGGTACGTTATTTGGTGTGTAAAGCGCCTTGTCTCAGTATTTTATGCAATGGATAGTAAGCGCGGGTCCACCTACATACGTAAGAAAAATCATAGAGGATGGGAGGGTCGGAAAGATACGCGTGCTTCATGTGGGCAACGGACAAGCGTGCAAGAGGTAAGCTGTCGTAGCCAGTATATGTGTTCAAATCGGAAGGCTATTTCGTTCAAGGCGTATGGCTGGAGAGCTTCGAGAGGCTTGGACAACAATCAACTACTATACAGCATGTAACAAAACAACGTGGAATGCCCTTGGTATAAAGACACATATGGACAGTACTACTCAGGACAGCCGACAAAAGACTACACGCGCCAGAGGCCACCATCTACCTCATCCACTCCGGGAGCCTGCTAGTAACAGAACACGAGAACGGAGCCGGACAACTAGTACATACAGATTTGGCCACAAAATGAGTCATTTTAAACATACACGGAGAAACTCACCTAATCAAACCATTCCGAAAAACGGGTTCCCTTTCGATATATTTCCCAGATGAATCCTTGGCATCATCAAATTTAAAAGCAGATAGCATGGTAGCGGTTGCTGCCCAGAGTGAGTGGTCGGCAAAGTAACGCCCCGGACAGACTCTGACCATTCCGTCATATTCTATGCAGGAACAAACATTTTAATGCTCCACGTACCTCTTTCCAAATCCGAAGAAGATTGAATTGTTCTGTCTGGCTTCAGGGCTAAGTTGGCCATCAGACGTCAGGTGACGAGTTGGGTCAAAACGTTCTGGGTCATTGTAGCCGTGGTCTTTCATTGCCCTGTTACTTGGTTATGAGCATGGCGAAGCAGTGTTGGGAAAAACTGATGCACCAGTAGTTGAACAACACCATGGTCCCTGTAGCCACAATCCATGAAAGTTCATTCAGACTGTTGCGAGAGAAAAGGTATAGGCACCTTTGGGAATGTAATGCCCTTCATAGATGTCACTTGTGGATGTGACATGTGGGAGGCCTGAAGTTGATGTCAGAGTACGAACGAAAGCAGCGAATCTAGAGACCTAGCGGGGAGGGGGGGTTCCATCTCATGGCCTCATATAAAACAGCCTGCAGATATGGTAGCCGTGGCCTATCTGCGAAAGTCGGTAAGGTTCCCCTTCCGACAACGGTGTCTAGTTCCGCGTGAACCTTGTCTTGAACATCTGGGTAAAGTATCATAATTAACACTATGGTTTTCAATGCGGCAGCGGACTATAGGACGGTCAAAACGATTCGAATAGCGACAAGAGTGTGTACTAACCGTCTCTGCCCCAGCTAAGCATCAACCAATACATATCAGCCCATCAGTCTGAGGGCCAGAGGAAAGGGACGGACCCAAATAGAGACTGCCAACCGCAGCCTTCGCCGACGATTCCTCCATCCCCCCATGGTTCAACATATCGGAGATCAGACAGTGCGGCAATGCGCCGTGTTCCTGTACGAACTCAGCGAAAGCGTTGCGTAACTGTCAATAACTTACCATTCGCTGCTTTGCAATGGCAAACGGGAGTTCCAAAAATTCCGCAGTCATTTTTCTACATTGGCCTGCTGTACGCTTGAAGCCAGCACCAGGAAACCATGACGGAAGATATTGGACTGATCATCAACCTTGAGTATCCGTGCCACTGCAATAATAGAATTTGTACTCACGGAACGGCATGACCTTCAGTAGACCCATCTTGTCTGCTGTCATTTCCCTGCTCATCATTTCAGCCAAACCATTGGCCATTGCGAAGGTGAGATCATCCTTCCCCCCTACTTGCTGTCCATATATAAGCTCGACTAAGATGGCACCGGAATACCTAGCCGATCATCACGATACCACTCTATTGGAAAGACATGAACTTACAGATCAATGTGCTCGAACAATTTTGAGCTACCGCACAATATGTTTCGGGCGAGGTCGCGAGCATAATTGAGGTGCAAGTCGTTGTACTTGTCAATCACATCATTCCGGAGACTAAGATGATAGAGCTTTCTGTGTATCTTCCACTCCTTTCCGTACTCCAAGGAAGGTGTCGTGCCATCAGTACCATACCTTCAAGGATAACGTGAGACGAAGGTGAAAGCGTGGGCACCGCAACTTACATTCTGTTGAGGGGCGACTGGTATCGATCTGAGTAGATTTCGGACCGCCCATCGGCTAACATCCGCGCAGTTTTTTCCGAGTTTACGATGATAACATCTTGTCCAAGGGTGAGAGTGTACACGATGTCGCCTCCAGAGAGGTGAAGAGCAGGTTAATTTAGAACTTGAATATATGTTAGTCCACAAACCATAAGTTTTTGCCCATTGAGTATATGTAAGATGGGGTCTCTGGAGGTCGATATCGAGAGCGCTTCCAATGAAGGGAAGTCCTTTGGGACCAGGTGGATAAGGCAATTTAGACTTGGCCCGAGTTGCCAGTATCCACAAGCCGACGCCTGTTACGCATGCTGCGCCCAAGGCCAAAAAGAACATGAGTACCACAATGCAAAACGAAAACGTGTTCAATGAAATATTTATCACCTTGTTTGCATCAATAAAGGTCACCAGCGGTGTTGGCCTTGTGTGCAAACCGTCCATATGTACAAATACATGGCTGATGATAGCGCTGATTGGTTGGGTGCAAAGCAACAATATCCCCTATGTCTATAGATACCTGAAGGTTGCGACACAAGTGACCACTAACGTAAGGCGACGCCCCAACTCAAGCAACTCCCTGGTGGCAAAGCTGCTCCGTAGTTGTATTTATGCAGGGTTTTCGCATGCAATGCGGCCGTTTCGGAAATTATTATGCAGTGGTGCAGGTGCGCGCTGAACTTTCTGGAGGTGTAGCGTGGGCTTTACAAAACTGTCCGTGACATGGACCGCAGTCCCT
This sequence comes from Pisolithus marmoratus, assembly GCA_024613145.1. Taxonomy (NCBI): domain Eukaryota; kingdom Fungi; phylum Basidiomycota; class Agaricomycetes; order Boletales; family Pisolithaceae; genus Pisolithus; species Pisolithus marmoratus. The sequence goes on along the minus strand of JANFAE010000798.1, from coordinate 7,934 downwards.
CACTTGACGCGTCTATCATGCTGTAGTAGAATTCCTCACGACCAAAACTAGAGTACTTGCATTCATTTCTGGCTATCAAGGAAAAGGAACTTCTTGGACCGTGTATTCTTGCTGACCTTCGTTACAAGGAGTACTTGATCTCAGATACGTATAGTCTTGTCCTCTGCCAGGACACCGCATACTTGCAAGGCAAAAAAAATGGAATGTCACGTTAGATTTTGCAGATCAGTGTTTGGTCTAACAACCAGACGAAAACTCAGTACAATGCAACGCGAAACTCAATGTGCCGGGTAAGCCACCTCTCGCTCCTAAACACTAGGAAGGCGATCGTGGCATTGGTGTCGTTAAAGGTGTGAAGAGGAAAGGTTGCGTAACCTTCCAACTCGACTTCGAAGAAGAGGCTCAACTGATCCGTCGTAGCAAACGATTGCTGGAACGATAGCACTAGAAATGTGCCAGCTAGCAAGTGCGACTGCAAGTGTTATGTCAATCTGACTCACTTCCATGTCGCAGGGAAAGCATATTGAAAAAGACGAAGTGCGGACATGTGTAGTATTTTTGCGTGCCTACTTCGTACACATACAGATGAACTGAAGTGTTGACGTCCCATGTAACCTATAGTGCTCGAGGCAATCGCCGCTTCTTGTCGGTACTGACTTTGACGAACCTGTCGAATGAACATCCTTGGAAGGCAGGGTTTGAAGCTCAAGCTGAGGAGTGGCGAACCAAATCTGCAAAAGCACGCGAGAAAGCGGAGCACGAGGGGGCTAAGTGGGAAGCGATCAGGAAACAGGAGGAGGAAGAGAGGCAACCCTCGGCCAGGAGCCGGAGACGTGGGAAAGCCTCGGGTCGCACATCACGACTTCCATCGCTGCCGCTAGTGAAGTCCTGGCAGGTTCGACTCCTTCCCTCGTGAGCACTCCTTCCGGTGCAGATGGTGCGCAGACGGTGGCGGGAAAAAAGCCGGAATCCACGTCTCATTCATTCACTGCTCCATCTGCTGGTGCCTCGCCGTACCAACAGTCGGTGGATGTTCCCTCCTTGCCAGAGTCTTATCCATCGCTTTCACTCTCCGAGCCGTCCGCTCCACAATCTCCATCTCACCGTCGTGATTCTCTTCTCTCCGGGTATCCACCGCCACCACTTGGAAAGGCGGTTGAAGCTAAAGTTGCTAACTTACCTCCATCCACCCTTCCTTCTATCTTGGATGGCACAATTAAACGACGGATTCGACTATCTCTCATGCTGTGCTTTCTTGCTATTAATTTATCACTTCCATTCATAAATGGTGTCATGCTTGGGTTCGGTGAAATATTCGCAAAGAATGTTTTGATTGGCTGGACCCGTCATTGTTGAGTGTTTCTGTATTGTGGTAGGTGTGCTCTACCCGGTACTCGCTTTGGCAACAACTCACAGGTCGCGGTCGGCGGCTGACGCTTGCAGTGGTACGCCCCGCTCCCCAATTTACACCCAAGCCATCATATAGATATGGACACTTGCGCTAACTGCGGGTTTTCTACCATTGCGGGAGTTATTGTCACTTGCTTTCTCATCAGGGGTGACTGCTCGAATTTACGGTGGCCTGTCAATACTTCAGTTTTCAGGCCGATGCACAAATTTTCACCTCCTGCACTGATTGTCGACCGTCGCGGGTCACTCATGCACACTGTACTGTCCAGTGAAGCATGATACCCGACGTGCCATCAAAATATACACGTAGTCGAGTGCAAGACCGAGCCTATCATCTCATCACCCAAGATGAGAAAGGGTCTACGAGTAGGAACCCTCTCTGGCCTTGAAGTATGGGATCAAACCGACCAAAAGAACATTGGTTTCACCCACCAGTGTGCTAATCGACTGGTATATGATGACAAGAGCATGATGTACCGCATGAATTACCGGTGGTTCGGGTTATAGTCAAGGCCCTCCTCATGATTGGCAAGTATCATGCGCTGACTGACAACAGTGGAGTCCACCAGAGTGCGTTTCCCACTCGCGGCTGTTTAGCAGGTGGTGCAGAAGTGCTGGGAAAAGACATGCGCCGTTGCCAAGACAGGATACAATAGCCACTGCAAGCAATTCCTCTCGCCTTAAGGTCAGTCACTGGCAGATAGTTGTCGCATCGTGTTCATGTACTCTTTACCTTTACTTCCAGGCTAACCATTCCAAGTGGGTGATTGATGCACCCGACAATGAAGACGATGATTTTACATCAAACCCTGACTCGACGGAGGCGTACGTCGACTTGCCAACAACCACCAAGTCCGAACTGAAACCAGTGGCTGGCAGAGGTATGTCCACGCTACTGAAAAGCCTTTACAGCTCGCCTTACCCCACCCGGTAGCATCCTCAGTTGATGTCGGGCGCGTGTGCTTGGGTAGCGACTTGACACGTCTTGGCTCTCAACGCTTCAATGCTCACGCTGGTATCAGATGGTATGGCTAGCCAGCGCTGCTGGATACAAAGTCCATTGGTGATATGATCGACGGGGTGATGCAACGGTAGAAGGCTACCGAGAAGCCTAATACAGCTATGGAGCTCGTTGTAGAAAAGCCAGTGTCTAATCAATAGTCAGTGTTACCATATATGTCGTTTCCGAGTACTTTGACCTGCTTACACCTGTAGATATTTATGAGTATACCCGGATAAGTGACCACCCGTGGGCCAACCCATACCTACCCTCATATGCCCGGGTGTGATCCGCGTTAATCCCTAGGTGTTGTCAAAGTTTGCGCCCCGCAGAGAGCTCGTCCCACCCTCACCGATATCTCACCGGAATGCTTTCCAGTCATTTTGCATCGCGGTACCCTCCTCCTTTTTGTTATATGCGCAGCTATTGTCGGCTCGTGGGTACTGGCGAGTCGAGCGAGGTAATTGTGGTCAATACCTACACCTGTGGATGCCTATGAGTATACGCGGTATCTGTAGGCCGACCCGCTATACCCACCCTCGTATTCCCGGGTGTGATCCGCGTTAACCCATGTTACTCCCTAAGTATTGCCAAGTTTGTACCCTCAGAAAACTTGTTCCACCTTCGTTGATATCTCACCAGAGCGCTTTCCAGTCATTTTGCATTGCGGTATTCATGATCCTCCTTTTTGTCATATGCACGACATGCGTTGCTGTCGGCTTGTGGGTACTGGGGAGTCGACCCAGGTCCAAATTGCCTTATCCGCCAGGGCCTAAAGGGCTCCCCTTCATTGGGAATGCTCTCGGTATTGACCCTCAGAGACCTCAACTTACGTATGCTCAATGGGGAAAAACTTACGGTTTATGGACCAACTCACTTAAGTTCCAAGTTGACTTCTCACTTCTCTGAAGGTGACATCGTTTACACTCGTACGCTTGGGCAAGATATTGTTATCGTGAACTCAGAAAATACTGCACGAATCTTAGTCGACGGCCGCTCTGAAATATACTCAGATCGTTACCGTTCATCTATCTATAGAGTGTAAGTTGATGTGCCTGCGTCTTCGTCTACGTCACACATCATTCTAGCAGTTATGGTACCGACCTCATGACACCCGCCTTGGAGTACGGGAAGGAGTGGAAGACACATAGAAGGTTGTTTCATCTCAGTCTCCGGAATGACGTTGTCGGCAAGTACGACGACTTGCACCTCAATCACGCTCGCCAGCTCCTGGAAAACATATCGTGCCATAGTACAAATTTCTTTGAACACTTTGATCTGTAAGTGCATGTCTTTCCGAGGGCCAGGTATCGTGTTGATTGGCTAGGTATGCCGGTGCCGTCACAATCGAGCTCATATATGGGCGGCGAGTAGAGGGGAAGGATGACCCCATCTTCGCAATGGCCAATGGCCTAGCTGAAACTGTATGCAAGGAGGTGACACCGAACAAGGTTGGTCTGCTGAAGGCTATGCCATTCCGTGGGTACCTGTTTTTTCTTTGCAGTGACGCAGAAATTCAAATTTGATGGACAGTCCAGTACCTTCCGTCATGGTTTCCTGGTGCCGGCTTCAAGCGTACAGGGGCCCAGTGTAGAGAAATGATTGCAGAGATGGCGGATGTCCCATTCGCCATGGCAAAGAATGAAATGGTAAGTCATTGGCAGTCAGGCAAAACTTCCGTTGATTTCGTTCAGGAACGCGGTGAATTGTCTCACTGCATGATCTCCGACATGTTGAAGCATGGAGAAGTAGAGGAAGCGGCGGCAAAGGCTGCAGTCAGCAGTATCTATCTAGGTTTGCTCCCTTGCCTACATTGCCTACAACCCTGGCGCTGATGGACTCGTATTAATTGATAATCAGCTGGGGCAGAGACGGCAAGTACACACACTCTTGTCACTGCTCGAATCATTTTGACCGTCCAGCAGACCGCTTCCGTATTGAAAACCATCGCGTTGATTATGACACTTTATCCAGATGTTCAAAACAACATTCACGCGGAACTAGACACCGTCGTCGGAAGAGGGAATTTACCCACTTTCGCAGATAGACCGCGGTTGCCGTATCTGCAGGCTGTTTTGTATGAGGTCATGAGATGGAACCCGCCTGCCCCGCTAGGCCTCCCACATGTCACAACTGCAAGTGATATTTATGAAGGGTATCACATTCCGAAAGGTACTCTATTCTTTTTGTTTCTCACAACAGTATTGATGAACTTTCGTCCTTTGCGGGTACAGGGACTATGGTGCTATTCAACTACTGGTGCATCAGTTTCGCCGAACGCTCCTTCGCCATGCTAAGAACCAAGTAACAGGGCAATGAAGGACCACGGCTACAATAACCCGGAACGCTTTGACCCAACTCGGCACTTGACGTCTGACGGCCAACTTAGTCCTCAAGCTAAACAGAAAAACTTAATCTTCTTCGGATTCGGAAAGAGGTGCGTAAGGGGGTGGGTGGCTAGCTGCTGCTTGGAACGTGACCATTGGCCAGAGTTTGTCCCGGACGCTTCTTTGCTGACCACGCCCTCTGGGCAGCAACTGCTGTGATGCTATCTGCTCTGAAATTTGATAAAGCTAAGGACTCGTCTGGGAAATACATGGACATTGAACCCGTTCTTTCATGTGGTTTGGTTAGGTGAATACGATGCAGATGACTTATCGTCAGTTCTATTGAAATCTGTACCTTTTTAGTTGTCCGGCTCCGTTCCCCTGTTCCGTTACTAGCAGGTTCGTGGAGTGAAAGGAGTGGATGGTTGCGTCGGGCGCGCATATAGTCATTCCTTCTAGCCCGGATATTGCCTATATGTCATACTTTGTTACCGAGGACGTTCCATGTCGTTTTGTCACCATTGTATGCTGTATAATACTTAGTAGAGCTGTCAGAAGCCTCTCACATGAGAGTTCCTCAGGCACGCACTTTTTTTTCGAACAAAATAACCTTGCGATGAGCATACATGCTGACTATTGCGGCACCACACCTCCTGCACACTCGTACGTCTGTCAGGTTGCCCACATGCTCACGTATCATTTTGACGCTCTCTTTCTCTATGATTTTTCTTAGTCTAATTCCTGTACTGCCGCTGCAGCCTATCCCTCCGTGGGTGGACACACGGCTTATTATATTGGAATATTGGGCCAAGATACTTCAGTATGGACTATGCTTATGGCTGAAGTTGCCTTAGCCCGAGCCGATTCGTAACCTTCCAAAGGTGCAGTGTTAGAATTCACGGGCTGAGGGTCGCAGCGATGGACGGGTGTGAACCAGGAGACACGTCCACTATACCATGGAGGACTCGCATTCATTTCTGGCTACCATGGAAAGCATATTCGTCTGACCATCTATTTTTTTTGCTGTCCTTCGTCACAGGGAGCACCTCACCCTCAGATCCTTACGGTTTCGTGTTGTTCCAACCTATGGAGTTATACCTTATTCTGTAGATAGTGCAACATCACATACTTGCAAGGCACAAATGGAATATCGCGTTGAATTTTGCAAATGGGTGTGGTCTAAGAGCAAAACGAAGACTCAGTACAAGGTAACACAAAACTCAACTTGCCGGGCAAGCTGCCTTTGACTTTTAAGCACTAGGAAAGCGATCGCGGCACTGGTGTCGTCGCAAGCTGCAGAGGGGACGGGGCGATTTAAACATTCCAACTTAACTCAGAAGAGGAGGCTCCGCTGACCTGTCGTAGCAAATAAAATGAGTTTTCTGGAACAACAACACTATGAAAGTGCCAGCTAGTAAATGCGACTGAAACTGCCAGTAGGGCATTCGCAGACTGGCGGAGAAGGGTGGGCTACAGGGCTCGAGTCAGTACGGTACTAGTCAGTATAGTGCAACATGGGGCAAACCACCCTCACGCACTTGAATGCAGATGTATTTTTTATAATACATGAGAAAAAGAGTAACTCCAAGTGTTATGTCAGTCCGACCTGCTTCCGTGTCGCAGGGGAAGGATATTGAATTTTTGAGGAAAAACGAAGTGCGGACATGTATAATATGTTTGCGCACATACCTCGCAAGTGTACGGATGAACTGGAGTGTTCCGACGTCCCATGTAAGCTTGAGGCAATCGCCACTGCTGAAATATTGTCGGGAAATCAGATATGGTATTGCAGGGTACAAGCAAGGGATTTAAAATTTGACGGGATGATAGTATCGCATACCACTGGATGTGGGCCTGTCGTGCTTAACAAGTCCACAGCGTCCACGGTGAACGGATGGCCGCTCCACACGACCAATCTCTTCGTAGTTTTCAGCCCAATAGCTTGGGCCGATGCTGTGGTTGGACATAACTAATAGGGCCTTCGTAATTGCATCCATTTGCCAGCCTCTTTCAAGCAATTCTGACGCACGCTGTTTCATGTCAGCACTGATTTTGCGATACAACTCATCGTGAAAATCGGGGTCTGCGGCATCCGCGCCACGCACAAGAATATCCGAAACAGTCGCATTAACTTGTGTTGGGGCATCACCTTCTTCTCTTGTGTGGTCAATTGTGTCAGTATGGACGTACGGTTTTCGCGCATTGGAAAGCCGGACGCTCGTGGCACCTACAAACATTCGGAGTCTTAGAGCCTCGCAATGTCATCTGTTTCACTTTTCAGATTCCGCAAATAATGCATGTCTTTGATTGCTTCGCTCATTAAGGACATGAACTTGTTTATGCTGCGGCTCGTTCTGTCAAGTCTCTCAGGCTAGGTGCTACAGTAGTTTGATGGCATCATCCCCTAGGGCATTCCGCCAGACCGATCGGGGATGTATTTGTTGTGGATGTCTTGCAACTTATCGAGTGACCTTGATGCAAGCAAGGTGATAAAATACCTTGCCAAAATGTTTTCGTTTTGCATTGCGATACTCATGTTCTTCTTGACCTTAGGTGTAACATGCCTCACGGTTGTCGGCTTGTGGGTACTGGCAACTCGGGCGAAGTCCAAACTGCCTTATCCACCTGGTCCCAAAGGACTTCCCTTCATTGGAAGTGCTCTCGATATCGACCTCCAGAGACCCCATCTTACATATACTCAGTGGGCAAAAACTTATGGTTTGTGGACTAACATATATTCAAGTTCTAAATTAACTCGCTCTTCATCTCTCTGGAGGCAACATCGTTTACACTCGTACCCTTGGACAAGATATTATCATCGTAAACTCAGAAAAGACTGCGCGGACGTTAGCCGATGGGCGGTCTGAAATCTACTCAGATCGTTACGGTTCGTCTATCTTCAGATTGTAAGTTGCGGTGCCCACGCCTTCGTCTACGTCTCACGTTATTCTGGCAGTTATGGCACCGACCGCATGACGCCTACCTTAGAGTATGGGAAGGAGTGGAAGATACATAGAAAGTTGTTTCATCTTAGCCTCCGGAATGATGTTATCGACAAGTACAACGACTTGCACCTCAATTATGCCCGCCAGCTCTTTCGGAACATATTGCATGTATAGCTCAAAATGTTTGAGTATATGTATCTGTACGTTCATGTCTTTCCAGCAGCGACGTGTCCTGAAGATCGGCTAGGTATT
>JANFAE010000797.1:0-29263 GCA_024613145.1 Pisolithus marmoratus | reverse complement strand
TCATTGCCACACTCCACACAATTCTCATGTCCACAGATGACAAGCTCTCAGTTGATGCTGTCATATCACAGGTCCTGATTGAGGAGAAGTGTCATGATCATGCAACTCCTGGCTATCACATTTTGCTAATTGACTTTACTTCCAGTAGATAGCCTTCTCCTGGTATGTGTGTCGCTGATCTCCAGACTCTGGAGCTCAGACCCTGGCACACTGCCCTTCCTTTGTTCAGTATATAGTTTCCTAGGTTTCACTTGGCATAGCTTCCCTGTTCTGTAGTACCTGTTTCAGCCACCAGTGGACCAGCCTTCGACCACCTGGTCAGTGGATTGCTCACTCTGTACATAGCTTTAGTACCACAGATTACCAATACTGCCAGTACTCTGGCATTGGTACTTCCAGCACTCAGGTATATAATCTGTGTACTTACTTCTGTAGATACTTAGCAATAATATCAACCTGAACTCTGAGCTGGTTATCGACTAGAGCTTCTGAGCTTCCTGTACCTCCTTGCCTATACCCCTTGCTTAGTCACTCAGCATACCTGGAACCTATCCAAGGGCCCAGTTCACAAGCTGAGGCCAATACAGGTGTTGTGCCAACTCTGTAGGTCCCAGAACTTACGACCCCTTGCTGGAACTATGCCAGCACTTGATTTCCCAGTCTGGACCTAGCCCTCAGAACATGGTTCTGACAGTATATTATCGCTCCCACTTGGATAGGTTTGCTGTTGTCCTTGTGGTTACATCCAACACTCTTTCTTTACCCCTCTGGACATTGGCCTGGCACCTGTCCACTGACCTCCACTCCTCCATTATAGTCACTGGACTTCTCTGGCCCACTCAATGGTTGACTCACTGACCCTTCCAAGTCTCCCCTGTTCCTGATTACCTAATTGGACCTTAGAAGGGCTTGAGGTTAGCCTCACCAAACCCCGGTCTAACTCTGGACAAACTCTGTCTCCAGACTCCGTGAAGCACCTATGATTCCCCACTCAGCAGGGTTACCCCAGTAACATTTTGTAGTTTTTCATTGAGTTCTTAAGCATTGGTACTAGGAAACCACTAACTCCCCCTACATGATCTGTTGATTGATTGGGGTTGGAGTAGTACCTGTTCCAGCCTTTGCCCATGGAATGCCAGCCTGTTTTTTTTTCGTCATCTTTGTCCCAGTCATCCCAGCTTTTGACACTTGCTTTTGAGCACTCTGACCTACACTCTGACCTGCTGCCCCTTCCGACTTCTGCTTTTTGCAAACCCGGCTTCACTTGTTCCATTGCTCAGTCGTCTCTCCTAGACCAGCCTTTGTGACTACCTCACTGGCCTGACCTGGTGTACTCACCACTTTCTGTCTCCTCCATCCACCTCTGTCCTCCCTAAGGGTGTTCTTTCCCCAAGCACGAGAACCAGCACCCTTTGTTCCAGTCCAGTTTTCACTTTCTGGCTCAGCAACACTCTGGACTTTCTTGGACAGGTGTTCCTTGGACTCATGGTCACTGACACTCGCTTCCCTGTTTACCCCTTTAGGCAACTTGTGAAAACCAACCTTCCCTTGAGAAATTGTCTCTAATTGAACGTTAAAGCAACATGTTTCCTCCACTCAGAAACCTCTGAACTACTCTTTCATTACCAGTCTAACATCACCTTCCTTCCTATATTGTCACACTCAATGTTGTCCTTCCCTAACAACTACATTCCTCCACATCTCCCTTGTTGTCCTGCTCCTGCCTTCCTCCAATGTTTTCATCCTGGACCCCCTCTGCCCTTAACTTGTCAGCAGAGAAGAGAGGTAACTCTCATTGAGCAGACCCTTTGTTCTGACCCCTGCTCCCACCCATTTATTGGGTATGCAGTAGCAGTCATCATCATCTGCCTAATCCTTGTTGGTGTCTCACCTTGGTTGGGACCCCTGCCTTTCACCTTTTCACACACACCAGCCGGAACAACAACTCTGGTCTCTTCTGGCACCCCACAACTCTGACCGGCACTCGCTGCCACCCTCTGGCCCTCTGACCCCCCAGTCTTCATCTCTTGACTTCAGTACCCTTCTGGTACTTGTGACTTCTGTTCCTGTCCCCACCATTGCCCTCTCCTGGCACCTCTGGACCTCTATGCTGGCCCCTACTGTACCTCGTGGGCTCGATACTAAGAGGGGGATGGCACCTGTATGATTATGCTCTTGTAGCACTTTTGTTTACTTTGTGTTTGATACTTACCCTTGTTTTCTGTTAGTTAGTCAATGTCCCGGTATTAGCTACAAGTACCGGTAGACAACCTTCTTGTTCCAGTATGTTTTCATCAAGTACTGGTACACTCTTTGTTACTACTTCATGTACCCTTTCCCATTTTTGTTTCTCCTGAACTATGTCATTACTTACACTATGTTACTCTTGGACTTTGTCTCGATCTGTAAATTCCAGACTTTTACTACTTACCAGCTCCTGGTCTTCGTCTTATGGTACCCTCACACAGAGACACAAACCAGACAAAACAAGACTAACGACTAGGACAAAACCTTTGTAATTACAAGTCCCAGCCCCTGGCCTGGTACTCACACCTCTGGATCACTCTCTGGGGCTTCCTCCCCTTCTGTGTCCTCGTCGGTCTCCCCATCACTGGTCTCCTCACTGGTACTTTCCTCGTCACTCGACTCTCCCACTTCCGCCACTTGCTGGTACTCTGTTTCTTGAAGAAGCTCGTAGAGACAGTTGTTGAACTGTCTCTGCATGCGCTGGGTTTCCTTGGCCATCTCCTGGTGCTTGACCATCTCACTGGTATGCCAGTCTATGGCTGCTGCAATGGTGTGCAACCCCTGTGCTACCAGCATCTCCCCAGTGACACTCTTGGACCTTGAAGGTCCGGCCTGCACCTCTACCTCTGGACTCTTCACTTGCACTCATTTCTTCTTATCACCGGCTCTTGGTGACATTGTTTCCTCTGGCCCTCGCTTCCTTTTCTTCTCAGCACCTGGCAACACACACTGCTCTTTCAGGCCTGAGCACTGGTCACATGACTTCTTCCCATGCTTGCTTGCCTTCGCCAACTCGAACGTGCACTCCACCCTGGCCCTGACACACTGGGCACATGGGCCAACAGGCACCATGTCACACACTGCAAGCATTTCACAATTTTTCATGCCAAAATATGTTGAAAAAATTGAAAGAAGAGATACTCTTTTATTTGGACTGTGTTCACAGAAAAAATGAAAATATAATATTTTGTTTTCTTTGTCTTTTCTGTGGAAAAACATGAATTGATGGTAGTGCTGATTAGCTTCCACACTAATGGGTATTACCATCAATCAATGTTTTGTGGCAAGTCATGCAAAGAAAAGACAATATTACTTTTGCCTTTTCTCTTTGAAAACACCTGTCAAAAAAGAGTATCACTTTCTTCAATTTTTTCAGCATGCTTTCTGTAGAAAAATTGTGAAATGCTTGCAGTGACATGCCTTAGCCTTACCCTTCACCTTCAAACCCTCTGCCAGCCCTGGGCCCCCTGACTCTGCTGGAACCAGTACACTTGTTCCTGGCCTATTCCCTGGCGCTGCTGGCACTGGTGCACTTGCTCTTGGCTCATCCATTACTGGCATCTCGGACTGCCTGTTCAACTCCTGGTCCTCCTCTGCTTGTTGTCGATTTGATAGCACCTCATAGAACTCCATCTCTGATCCACAGCATACGTGTGCTCTGCCCTCTCCCGGGCCTCCTTCGCCTGGGCCTCACAAGCTTCCTCCTCTTGGCACTTGGCTTCCACCTGTGCCACTCTCACACGCTCTGCTGCCTCTTCAGCTGCTTTCTGTTCTTCCTTAGCTCGCTTCCAGCATTGACACTCGGTGTACTTCATGTCGGCAATCTCCTGTTCATCCTCACTAGCTGATTGTATGGCCTTGTCTGGGACAGCAGTCCAGTCTTGGGTAGCAGTGGGGGTGGGCAAACCAGTGTTGGTGACGTTCTGAGACATGATTTTGGTAGGAAAGGTTCATGATGGTGGTGATGAGATGTCAAAAAAGAGTTGTTGAAAATGATGATCCCCTGAACCAGTCTTTAAAAACCTGGTAAACACATGTCCCAGCTAACCCTAGTCAACCTCATGCTGGCCTTAAGGCATACCACCTGTTCGGTCCTCATGGGCTCAGCCCTAAGAGGGGGATACTGTCATGATCATGCAACTCCTGGTGTAGGAAAAGAAGATAGAGACTGGGGGGAGAGTGATGATATCTGAAGGAGGAGAGGACTTCCAAAGGGGCTTCTATAGTCTGGTGAGAGAAGCAGTCTGAGAACATCTGAGGCTGTCTGAGGCTGTCTAAACACTGAGAAAGGCCACTCTCGACCTTCTCGAACTCAAAACTCAAAATTCAAAATTCGCAACTCAAAACTTGATTGTTAGAAAAGTAAGTACATGCCCAGTAGGTAAAAAAAATGCTGACTAAGCAATAAAACCTCGCACTAAAGTAATAAACATAAAAGAAATAGAAAATCAAGTTAGAATATGAGAAACACAGAATAAAAATGAAATCTCCTGGTAGGGAAAACCCATTCCCTACATCTCCCCATCACTTAGATACCAACTGTCCTCAGTTGAGGTCCAGCCAGCCCTAGGATACCTGCAAACCGCCCAAAACCACTCACATCCAGAAAACTTGAAACCTCTGGGCAACCGCTGAAGCAGACACAACGTGTGACCCACCGTCTGAAAGCTCCCATCAAGTAGTGTATGGTGCCAAAAAATCGAGAGGGACGGCCGTGGGACGAATGAGATACAGCACACGCACGTCGAGGGACAGTAGAGGAGGGAAGGGGGGAGCGCCGCTGAACAACGGCTCGGGTTGTCGACACAAATTCGCGGGAGACAGTAGGGGACACAAGGCAGAACATACAGGAAAAGGAATTATACTGATTGGCCCACCCGTCCCTGAGAAACACGCAAAATGGTCCATAGTGCTCCCCACGAGCCAAACTTCGAATATCTCCGCAGCCCAGTTGATGACAGGGTCGTAAGATACACCATTTGAGAGCCCTCATCGAGTAGTATACGGTCCTCGAGAAGCGAGAGATACGGCGGCGAAATGGGGGAGAAAGGCGCTGGCCGCGAATGGGGGAAGGAGGAGAACATGGCGTTGATGAGCAACGGTGAGGCCGGTGGACACGAAACCTTGGAAGGCAGCTCTACACGAACAGGAGAGCCCGGCGCAAAAGGAATCTCACCAATAGGACCTTCCGAACCCAAGTTATCGCCCAACCTGTCACCGGTAGCCCTTCAGAGGCGGACTTCGCCATATCTCGAGAACGGCTGCACAGAATTCGCTGAAAGAGAGTTCATTCGGGTCAGCTTCGCAAGGAGAACGCAGGTGCCAATTTTCGAGAGGAATGGCCGTGAAATGAGGGAGATACGCCGCCAGGAGTGATAGACTGTAGCCCGGACACAGAAAAGTGGATATCTCGGGAACCACTGAGCGCGTCGCCATAAACCAGATACCCCCAGATAGCTGTGAGCGAGTAGTACCGCCGTGCAAAAATTCGAAAGGACCGGCGTGAAAACGGGCAAGATACGCCTTCCTGACCTCCCCAACCCTGTTCAAAGACAAAAACTCGAATAACTTCGGAACCGCGAATGCGTGCGCTACGTCTTGTATATCGTCTGGTAGGGTTCGTCTAGTAGGGTCACATCTAAAAGAAACGAACGATTCGGACCACAATTGAACGAGTTATGCCCCAAACACGGTGTGGGGTAGGAGGAAGGGTATGCACCGACGAATAACGGGTCAGCGCAGCGGCACGAAATGCAGGGGAACGCTCAAGGGGAGCGGGGAGAACCTGGAGAACAAGGAACTGGGGGAATACGCGCACCCAATCCTGAGATATACGCAAAACTGGTCTGAGTCACCTCTACCCACAAGAATCCCGACTTCTCGACAACGGCTGCATCAACCCAGACACGAAATACACCATTCGAAAGCTCTGACCAAGTAGTGTTATATCCCTGAAAATCGAGAGAAACGGCGAAGATCCGGGGGAGATACGACGTGGACACGGTGTGGGGCAGCAAGACGGGGAAGGAGAAAATGCCGCCGCGGGGCAACCACTGAGACAATCGATATGAAACTGGAGGTGGTGGTAGAAGACACCAGGGAGGGGACAGAGAAAAAGGGATCAGACCGATTGGACCATCCAGTCCCGAGATACCTGCAAAGCTGCCTCATACTCCTCTGTAAACGAAAAACTCCTGTATCTCCACAACCAGTGAGCGCGTCACCACAAAAAAGGTATCACCAGGTAGCTGTTGACGAGTAGAGCCACCATGCGAAAAAGCGAGAGTTCCGGCGTGAAAACGAGCGAGATACACAATCTCGACCTCCCTACTCTGTTCAGACACAAAAACTCGAATAACTCCAGAACCGTGAATGCGCGCGCTACGTCTTGTATATCGTCTGGTAGATGTCGTCTAGTAGAGTCGCGTCTGAGAAAAGCGAGTGATTCGGCCGAGAATTGCAAGAGTTATGGTCTAACCACAGTAGGGGGGAGGAGGGCTACATCGCGTTGGTGAGGAACAGCTATGTGGAACTCTACAAAACTTCAGGTAGTGATAGGGATGCGCAAGGAGAGTTGGGAGAACGAGGAACCGGAGAAAACGGCACACCCATTCCCGAGATATTCCAGATTTCGTCCTACAGTGCCTTTCTCAAGGGATCGGGCCATATCTCCAGATGCGCTGAGACTGCTACAACGAAAGGTACACCGTTAGAAAGCTCTCGTCGAGTAGAGCCTAAATCCCGATTTGCGAGAGGGATGGGTGAGCAGTGGTTGAGATATCGCGTCGACGAAGCAGGGGATGAGGGAGGCGCACGGCTGCCTGACACTCGGCAAGGGGAGACTCCATGAAAGATATGTTCATAAAAGAAGAATAAAACACAATAAAAGAATCCCAACGAGCTAAGGCGATTGTATACTGACTCAGTACACCCTACGAGAGGGCTGGGGTGTATGACCGCGGCTATACCGCCTTCCCGAGTGCGCTGATTCCCAACTACTATGAGACGGCCGGTTACTGTAGGAACTGGAGGTCACCACTCTGTCAAGCTGCCGGACCAGAGTGGAGATTTCTGGTAAGCGCGAGTATGTGAGTCGTAGTGCAGGTGACGGCGAGCGGTAGTACCGGTAGTCATGGGAATCGCGGGAATCGCGGCTGTGTGGCCTACTCGAATACAAGTACTGATGCAGGTCGTCGAAGTCACGAGAGCGAGAATGAGAGCGGGAGCGAGGTCGACCATGAGAGTATGATGTAGGTACTGTACGAGGAGGTGAACGAGGGCAGCACAACAAGCCATCACCTGAGCTCGAGGACACAGTAGGTGTTCGAGTGGGGACCTGGGGTTGCTCCGGCGCTGAGCGATGACTTGGCCCTTTCACTGAGAGTGGCGCACACAACGGTTGTTCCGAGGGGGTATTGGGGTGCACTGACAAGTGGGGATCCTCCAGAGATATGAGCCAGCCTGGACTCGAAGGAGGAATTTGAATATCCGTAGACTGATTTCCTAGATCCCAGCTATCCAGACAGTCCTTGAGAGTGCGCCCGGTTACTTCGCGCGGTATCTCTTGTCCTGTAGGGAGTACAACACGACCATTCACTAATAAACATTTTCCCGCAGCCAAATACTCCTTGCACAAATCACAGTTTGCTCGAATATGACCTGACTGGCCACAGAAAAAGCAAAACGAGTACAAACGACGGGGTGAGCGACTGTCCGAGGCGCGTGGTGGCTGCGTGCGCGAATTACGGGCCTCGAGGGGGCCTCGACAAGACTCGAGAAGTGACTTGGCTTGGGAGGCAACTCGAATTATGTCATCGAGGAACCTTCGAAGTTCCTCGGGGCGCCGAAGGAAGCTCGAGGCTTCGGCAGAACCAGTACTTGGGGTATTCAGCCCTTGCATGACATCAGGCGGGGAATTTGAGTGATTATAGCAATGTACGAGGGAATATTCCGAGGGAAAAGATGAACACGAGAGCGAGACTGAGGCTGAAACTGTGAGAGCACGAGCGAAAACCGAGAAAATGAGACCTGAAACTGCAAAAACAAGACTGAAACTGATGAGAGTAGGGTACCAGACTAAGACAGAAGCCCCTCGCGGTGGGCTCCAGTTGTAGGAAAAGAAGATAGAGACTGGGGGGAGAGCGATGATATCTGAAGGAGGAGAGGACTTCCAAAGGGGCTTCTATAGTCTGGTGAGAGAAGCAGTCTGAGAACACCTGAGGCTGTCTGAGGCTGTCTAAACACTGAGAAAGGCCACTCTCGACCTTCTCGAACTCGAAACTCAAAACTTGATTGTTAGAAAAGTAAGTACATGCCCAGTAGGTTAAAAAAATGCTGACTAAGCAATAAAACCTCGCACTAAAGTAATAAACATAAAAGAAATAGAAAATCAAGTTAGAATATGAGAAACACAGAATAAAAATGAAATCTCCTGGTAGGGAAAACCCATTCCCTACACTGGCTATCACATTTTGCTAATTGACTTTACTTCTGGTAGATAGCCTTCTCCCGGTATGTGTGTCACTGATCTCTGGACTCCAGAGCTCAGACCCCAGCACACTGCCCTTCCTTTGTTCAGTATATAGTTTCCTAGGTTTCACTTGGCATAGCTTCCCTGTTCTGTAGTACCTGTTTCAGCCACCAGTGGACCGGCCTTTGACCACCCAGTCAGTGGATTGCTCACTCCATACATAGCTTTAGTACCATGGATTACCAATACTGCTGGTACTCTGGCATTGGTACTTCTGGCACTCAGGTATATAATCTGTGTACTTACTTCTGTAGATACTTAGCAATAATATCGACCTGAACTCCAGGCTGGTTATCGACTAGAGCTTCTGAGCTTCCTGTACCTCTTGCCTATACCCCCTTGCTTAGTCACTTGGCATACCCTGGAACCTATCCAAGGGCCCAGTTCATGAGCTGAGGCCGATATGGGTGTTGTGCCAACTCCATAGGTCCCTGGAACTTATGACCCCTTGCCAGAACTATGCTGGCACTTGATTTCCTGGTCTGGACCTAGCCCTCAGAACATGGTCCTGACAAGAAGTCACAGAAGACTGTTCTTGGTCAAAGTGCACTCACAGCAAAAATATCTGGACAACAGAAAAAAGTGAGGGATGAAAAGAAGAAGCTGAAATGCACCTACTGCAAAAAGTCTGGTCATCTCAAAGATGACTGCCACAGAAAGAAGGCTGACAAAGCTGCAAAGACCACAGTGTCAGATGAGAAGAATAAAGCAAATGAAAAAGACAAGGGCAAGCTTAATGCCAAAGTTGCAACCATGTCCTCTGATGACATGACATATCTCCAACTCTTTTTTGCTAACATGCTTGAAACAACACTTGACAAGCACTGGATAGTTCACTCCAGAGCCACTGTAAACATGTGTTCCCATAAGTCTTGGTTCTCATCACTCAATCCTCTCTCACCTGCATGAATGGTCACAATAGGAAATGGTAACACATACTTGCAACTGCAACAGGTCTTGTCACTCTCAACATGCACCTTCCAGATGGCTCAACTGGTCACATTGCACTACAGACAGTGTATTATGTATGTGCCAGGCCTAAATGCAAACCTTCTCTCAGTCTCATACCTTGCCAGTCAAGGTGGAAAGGTTACCTTCGAGTCAAACACTTGTTCCATAATCACCGACAACAAAACTCTGGGCATAGGTCGAAAAGCAGGATTCACTATACATCCTTGCAGCAACAACACTGACCCACAGTCACTCTGCCAACATACTGTACCAAACCCCTTCCAAACCTGACTTCTGCACCAACATTCCTGCAGCAACAGTTGTTCATGCCAGCTCAAAGGTTCCCCTTATAACATGGCAGCAACAACCTGGCCACATGGACTCAGAGTCAGTCTGTAGCACCATAAGCAAGGATACAGTCACTGGAAAAGAGGTTACCAGCAACAAACAGTATTCAGATGCAGTGTGCCACCCCTGCCTTGAGGGAAAACAATATCAAGAAGCAATGCCATCTACCATGCCCACTGACAGTTCTACCATGTCACATCAAGATGACTCTGCAGTCCATGCACCCATGGAAACCGAATCCAAGGGTCTCCACCTCCAAGCAGACCTGCACATGTTGTGGAACAGCACCAGCAAGGCTAAACAGATGAACAGAACTCCAGTTCAGCACATGACTACCATGCCAAGAGACACTGCCCTACCAGCCAAGTGCCTGTGGGGGTAACATTCTACTGGCAGGCCATGTCATAAATCGAACATCAGCTGTGACAGTCTCCCCACAAACTACTATTCCATGCAAAACAAATACTGTAGCCATGGAAGAAAATTTAGGGAGGTCAAGCACAAACCACAATAAATCAGTTGGATATAGGTCCACAAGGTCAATGTAGTGAATGTGAGGGGGGACTCACAGATGTACTCAAAATTTGCCTGGACACACATGGCTGCAATGACAAGAACCCTGGCACAATGGACACTGATCTTCAATCAGAAGGATCCCATAAGGAGAGGGGTGTTGAGAGCATCAGAGGTGATGCACATGAACCTCCCAATGGACCCGATAAGCCATTATTGTCACCTAGCAAACTGGACAAGTGCTGGAACAAAAACATGTTACCTACTGCAAAACCCAGGTCCTGCTCACCAAACAAAACAACTATGAACCATACAGGATGTTCTGAACTCATTATGGAGCCTGTCCATCACCTACGAGACACAGCACAGCCCTTCTCGAGACCAGAATTCAAAAATGAGCCCCAAAACCATTCTATGAGGGAAAATGGCCCTGTTTCAGTCTTAAACCAGTCCTCCAGGCACCCATGAAACAAAATGGTCATCCCTAGGCCACCTGTCAACTCTGTGGGCCAAGCAACTGGAGGGGGTGACATGACAGGTGCAGAGAGCATGCACGAGGGGCATAAAGTGCTGCAAGAACAGAGTAGACTGCAAGGTGGCTGCTTACCAAGCACAAACAATGAACAACAACAGCATGTCCTTCGACACAGCACTTTGTCTTGTTGATGGCAATCAGGAATCATGCTATGAATAATAAATATTATTGCCTTGCAGCTGAGACACACCACACACAACTGTGCTGTACTGCCACTATGTTTACCACCACCCACACTACACCTGTCCTTGGAGCACAGCATGACATGTACAATTTTGGCACCAGCATTTTATCTACCTTGTGTGACCACTTCCAGATTCATGATCCCTACAAGATTTGCTCATGCCTCAACACAAACAAACAAAGATAGCCATACAAAGTTGTTACTCCCATGCACACAGCTACAGTACAGGTATCTTACACATTCCTCCTTTTTCTCACTTATCTCACTGAGGGGGCATGTTGGAGATTACCTACTTACAGCAAGTAGTGATTATGTAATGTGCCTGTGTACTTTCAGCACTTCTTTTTTCCCATCAGGACCTCAGGCTTTGATACCAATCAGAGACTGAGTGTCTGTTCACATAGTTTAACTCTGCTTTCAACTTCATGTCAAAACCCAGAATGCTTGTGGGGTCTCCAAGGTAATATCTGGCATGTTTTTGACTTGTTTCACAGCTTTGGGGTCTTCATTTGGCCTTGAAATGGCCCTGGTAGGTTTCCTGCCTATCTCCACCTTATCTGACAACATTTTTAGGGTCCATTTCCTCTCATTTTCGATGACAGATGTTTGGGATGGCCTCGCAGGGGTGCTTGGCAGGTCAGATGGGACATTTAGGTGCATTTTGCCTTGCATTTTGCCTTCTAACTTCATCCTGACTCATTCCTCATTCAGATAGCTGTAGTTCTTCATCATCATTCATTTCTATAGTCCCAAATGAGACTTTTTGTCATCCTGTTGGTAAGATACCTCTTGCTATATAGATGCTTGTCCCTGGAACTTGAAACTTTGCCTTGGGGGTAAGGTGCTTGCTGTGTGTACTCCATTTGCAGTCACTTGTGAGGTTTTCATGAACACTCATCTTGTTTTCATGGGCATCTGCCCTGCATCTTGTCTTGCTCTTGTTTGGGCCTTCCTGCCCCATCACTGCTGGGCTCTGGTGCCCACAATTCTGGCATGTCACAGTTTCGAGGCTGGCCTCAGTTGCTCTACTCATGATTTCTTCTTCATCTACCTCTGTGAACCAGTCCAATGTTCATCATCATCACTGGAGTATCCTGCATGTGTGCAAGCCACACCCATTGGGCTCGAGATTGTTCATGACTGTGGCCTTCTTGTTCAACCTCTCATGACCCTTTCTTTTTCCTTTCAAGTTGCTGACCTCATCTTTCTCCTTGTTCATCTGGCAGTCTCATGCCATATGGCCATACTTGCCACAGGTAAAACAATTTCCATTTATCCTTCTTTGTCTTGAATCTCTAGATGCAGCATATGCAGTGTCCTCACTGCTTTTGTTCATAGACCTTCCTCATTTCAGCTTTCCAGACCTCTACCTCCTTCTTTTCAGCTGATGTTGTGGGGACCCAGCTCTCCCCTCTATTGTTGAGTGACTTTGGATCTTCAGGCTCTGTCTCCAAGCCATCTAAGTGCCCTTTGAGGCCTCATACCTCAACTGACCATAAAAGTCTGTCTTTATAAGTGACCCAATTCATGTCATCTGCTGCAAGCTTTGGCACCCTAAGAAATTCATCTCCAAGCTTCATTTTGAAGGACATTTTGTAAGTTCTGCTATTTGTGGTCTCTCTGTAGTTCTTCTCTCATGCACAGTTAGAGCTCACCAGGGCTCATAACCTGTCAGATATTTAATCCTCAGTAACACCAAGCTACTCTATTGATATGTACCTGTCAGATATTTAACTACAGTGATCAGTAAATAAAAAGGACTAAATATAAAAGGGAAACTTACTCCTCAGTAACACCAAGCTACTGAGGAAGGGAGAAGATTTACCCTACTGTATGTACGCATTTTTGCTTATGTAAGCAACAAACCTTCATGCTAAATATGAACTACTAAAAGGGCAGTTTAATATTCCAATACCTGCTCAAGTCACTGTGTGCAAAGAATGTTGAACATGCAGAGTTGTAGACACAAACATTTCTGTTGTAGAGTGGACACTCATGAAAAGGGATGTCTTCTGGATCATGAGTGTTGGCAGTGTTAAGCTGGGAGTGAAGAAAATGACAAAGGATATTCAGGAGGTCTGACACTCCAAGTTCAATTGCCAGAGCCCCCACATTCCTCATGTGATTATGTTCTAAGGGAGCATAATCAGTACCTATGGGGAACCCCAGCATAAAGACATATGGTATTTACATGCCAATGATACCCAGGCATCAATTTCTATCAGGTCATCAACAGATTCACCTGATTCCTCTTCATAGCTTGCTGTTTGTTCTTCACCATCATCTGCTGCATCTGCACCTTCCTCAGTACTATGGCACTGATCATGTATTTCTCTAGTGTCAGATCCTAAATGACAGTCAAAATCAAATAACACATGAGCTGGAGATATGTACCTAGAGCTTCAAATGCCTGTGACAGGAATGATCCATTCAGCATACTGCATCCTTTAAAATCTGCATGTGCTTGCAGTAAGCTTATCCAGCCTTTGATTGATTAAAAGGATTTGCCCAAGTGCCTGGAAATGATTAGTGTGCCAGTATGGATATTTAACAGCCTTGATGTGCTTCAATTCAATGATCGAAGAACAGAGCTCATTTGGAGCACCAAATTGGCAAATGAGGTATTGGTAGTGCTTCATTGCATGATGTCAGGGTAGTGAGAAGGTTTTGACTACACCAATGTTCTGGAAGACTTCATGAAACAGGTGGAAGCACCTGAGCACATCATTGATTTCTGTGAGTGTTTGCTCAATGATGACATTTTTCTGCACAAGATAACAAAATTCAAGGAATGTGCAAAAGGTGCATACTACATCTTTTGGTATGTGCCCTTCAATGGCCATGATGTAAACCTGTGGCACACCAATCAATAAAGCACTTGAATAGAGAGTGAATGAAATCACCTTCATCAGACCTTTGAATCATCACCAGTCCACTGCTTGAAGTGCTGACCTTGAGGGAAATGCCACAATCCCATAAATGGTGCAACAGCTGCAATCCTAGTAAAACATGAGTGGAATGGTGACAGGCTTTAAGCTACAGTGAATGCATTGTTGGTCAATGTCATTGAGGATTTTTTCTGCCTCAGCTTTTTTGAAGGATGTTCACAGTGGTGATACTTTATTAACCTAAGAGTGTGAACTACCCAAAGGATAAGTAAGAATAGTCTATAGTAAGTGAGAAGCAACATTACCTCAGTCTTTGAGTCAGGATGAAGTCTGAGGCATAAGGAAAAAAGAAGTGGTGGATGAGTATGGTATATTATGTAAGCAGTGCTCGCTGCACTCAGAAGCACAAAACTCCAACACACTCCCTCAGTGAGTTTCTGGTTGAAAGATAAGTCATACTGTGTTAGCCATCTTCATTGTAGCTATAAAACAGATATAAAATTGCACTGGCAGTGACACATGGGTGTGCCATTAAAGCATTGAGTAGCCTTGTTGATTACCTTGGGTTTGTTGTTGCATGTGCATGATTTGTAAGCAGCCTGTTGTTGATCATTGTGATGTGACTCCACAGCCACATGATGGGCTCATTTCCCTCCTACCCCTGTCACCATGCCCCCTCCACTTGCATTGTCTCTCATTCCATGACTATGGGTCCATAATGTCCCTCTGACACTGTTTCTTTCAGGATTGCAGTCATTTTGGCTGAGATAGAGAGACTTGAGCTGCTTGGGTGCTGGTTTTGACAGGTAGGGTGTTTGCAGGCAAGAGCTCAGTCATTTCAGGCATCGTATCCATTCTCTGGCTTCGGAGTGGGTGCTGAGAATGCTCTGATGGACTGGTAGGTGAGTCTAGGACCACCATTTGTTCAAATTTCAACACAAGAGCCTCAAAATGTGCTGAGCACTTCTTGGGCTTGTTGGATGGCATTGAAGGCTGATCATAATTGATGAGTGGCTCGTTTGGGTGGTGTTGGACATTCCTATGTCCCCCCTCAATGTTTTGAGTGCCTGATTTAAGATCTGAGCTCATTTGGTCCATTTCTGTGCATGTGCTGCCTGCATCTGCAGCTGCAGGAGTAACTGGTGAGTGTGCAGGCTTCAGCTCTGCTTCACTGGTTGTATCCTGAGTGTTTACAGGTGGTACACTTGCTATCACTTGCACAGGGTCTGTAGTATTGCTTTTTGGGACTTGGATACTGGGCACTAGGAATGAAGTGTCCTGGTTTTGCCTGTACATGCATTTAAGTGCATGCAAAGTCCTCATTAATGCAATCTGTGTGTCCTTGAGTGACATGGCAGCAGTAGGGAAGTTGAGGTTTGGATGTAGGTATGTATGTGGAGTGCTTGATCATTTGCAAGTGGGTTGCTGACTGTGTTTCTCCAGTAACAACCTCATTTGGCACTTGATTGATTGTCGAATTGTTTCATAGATGGATTTGGGTTTGACCTGTGTGTATTATGTTGTGCCCCTGGAGCTTGTCAGGCAGAGCATACATGCAGGTGGTGTGTTTGGCTATGTTGCTTTGCATTCTTGCCTCAGGCTTCTCATAGTGGTTCCCCTTGTATGCAAGGTGGGTGTTTGACTCTGTTGAGCCATATTCACCATTGCCTTTGGTAATGAGGAACCTAGGACCTTCACTGGTGCTGATTTCAGCCTGGGAGAAAGCTTGTTCTGTCAGGCCAGGCCTCTTGTCATTTAGCCAGTGGTGTGTCCAAGATACCACTTGTAGGTCTTTGCTCATAGCTGAGTAGGGCCAATTGAGCACACAGGAGTCATCAGAATAGGATGTAGATGGGTTTGTCTCATTTGGTGGTTTCCCTTGGTAATTTGGTTGGCATGCTATGCTTGAACATTGTATGTGGGCCATGAGAGGGCTATATGATGTGTGCATGGCAGGCTTTTGAGTGCATGTTCTGGCAGCAAGCTTGTACAGAGTGTCATGCTGATAAGCAACTCCAACAGTTGTCTGTCTGGCAGTTAAACTGCACTTGTTCCATTTGAAGGTGGTCATTATTCCTTGGCTGGCAAGGCATGCAATTGAGAGCAGATTCAAGGTGAGGTTCAGCACATAGTAGATGTCATGTAGGATGACATGGCCTTCTCCCTCATTCCCCAGTTCTGTATCAAGAACTATTTGGCCAACTCCAACTGTGATTGGCTGTGTAGGTACAAGCTATTTGTAGTGGTGCAACCAACTGTGTTGACAGCACATGTGTGCAGAGGCTCTGGAGTCTAGTATCCAGTGCATGTGTGGTATGTTGCTGTGTGTGTTTGCTATGAAGAGGCAAAGTGGCATGTCATGTGTGGAGGATACATGAGCAAAGTTTGCTGAGTGTTCATCTTTCTCCTTATCTCCTGATTTTCCCTTGTGTTCACATGTCATGTTAGTTCCAGCCTCATCAGCTTTCTTCTTATGACATTCATCTTCACCATGTCCCTTCTTTTTACAGTACCCTACATTTCAATTTTCTCTTGTCATCTTTCACATTTGACTTTGGATGTGCAGGTGTGCATGTGACGAGTGCACTTTGCCCACTGGAGGTGAGCATGTCATGACTTCTCCTCAATTAGCACTTGTGATATCACAGAGTTGATGGAAAGCTTGTCATTCAAGGACATCAAAATGGTGTGGAGTGTTGCATAGGAGGGTGGTAAGGAGATTACCATGGCTATTGCTACAAGGGAGTTGTTGAGGGATTGACCAAGTGACTTTAGTATGTGTGCTTTTTGCCACATAGCATTAAGCTGGTTTTGCATTGGACTGTCCTCTGAGAGTGTCCCATGGAAGAGCTCACCTATGAGATAGGTTATGGTCTGCTTGCTGTGCCCTTCATACTGCTGACATAACTTTTTCCAGATTTCTGCTGCTGTTGGTGTGTGTAGAACTCCTGTTAAGGGTTCATCCTTCAGAGTCAGAATGATTTGGGCACATGCTTCCTTGTCTCTGATCATCCAGTTGGCATGGCTGATGGGGTCAGTTTTTGGGTCTGGCACAGTAGTCATGTTTCCTCTGATGACCTCCCACAGGTCTCATACATTGAGTATCATATAGATCCTGACCTTCCATGTCTGGAAGTTTGAGCCATCATCTTCTAGTGATGGGATGTCATAGAGGCAACTTGAGGCCTGTTTTGCTTTCACTGACAAGATAGTAGAGGGTGTGGAAGTGGGTGCTGTAGAAGCTGATGGGTTGGACATCTCTGTAGGCTTAGACTATAACTGGTGTACTCTTGGTTTTTAGTTATGCACGAGCAGGGCTCATAACCTTTTGAAGGATGTTTGCAGTGGTGATACTTTATTAACCTAAGAGTGTGAACTCAGTCTTTGAGTCAGGACAAAGTCTATTTTCTATTAACCAACCTAAGAGTGTGAACTACCTGAAGGATAAGTAAGAATAGTCTATAGTAAGTGAGAAGCAACATTACCTCAGTCTTCAAGTCAGGATGAAGTCTGAGGCATAAGGAAAAAAGAAGTGGCAGACAAGTATGGTAATATTATGTAAGCAGTGCTTGCTGCACTCAGAAGCACAAAACTCCAACAAGCTTTTCCATGAACATGAACCAAGTACTGCTCAACCCAATCTACTAAGTGATCTTTGAACCTGCCCTTAATGAGCTGGTGGAGAATGTCTGGGGAGAGCATTTTGTGAATATCTGCACATGGAAAATCATTGGTGAATGGCTGTCTTTGATTAGTGCCTGCAAGCAGTGATTAACCTTGCACTCACCACATTATCACCAACAATTCCATATGAATCCCATAACTGGTGAAGTTTGAATTCTTCAATAACAGTGTCACATGCTCACAAGAATGTCTGAGCACATTTTCATCAAGATTGTTGCAGAGTCTGAGGCACTTTGGACACCAGTTACATATGATACATGATAAGAGAACTTGTTCTTCATAATTGTGATGAAACCTAAACAACAGATGTCATAGGCTCACCAACCAGGAACCAGACAAGTGAGAGGGAGATTGGAAGCAGGGGTCTTTAGGTGTCAGAACCCAAATGAACTAGCTTGGAGCTAGTTGGGCTATTGAGGTCCACTATATATACTACAGTACATGAGGTACAGGTAAGGACAACATGAGGTGAACTACAAGGTAGGGTCCAGGGTATGACATATCCATGACATCAGAGTGATGTCACAGTGGAACAGAACAGTCCAGCCACAGTCCAGAAGGGAAGCATGAGGAAGACATGAGGCAGGAGTCTAGGCTGGCCTAGACCAGACTAGGACCTGATAAGATAAAGGGGAGATTAGATAAGACAAGACAGAGATAAGATGGGAGAGATAAAAGATGGGAAGATTAGACAAGACAAGAAAGAAAAGAAATGTACATCTTGTAACAATAATCAGCTATGTATTCTGTGAGTGTGTAGATGACATGCCAGTAGTAGTTGTCACTGAACAAAACTGTTTCAGGGACCTTCATTGCATGATGAAGTGAATGGAGGATATGAGTTAGTGATGAATGGAAAAGTTGTCTCTTAAATTTACAGAATGCCAGGGTACTGGCATGCTCTTGTGTCACTAAATATCATGTTAGTGGTAGCATGGGATTGGAATAATTGGGCCTACTTTTGTAGAAAAGGGCTGTAGGCAGCCTCAGTAGTGACTCAACTACTAATATATTCAATGTACCTGTAGGCAGCTACAAGGTATCAGCAAGCAGTCTAATGTGAATAAAGTATGTGCTTACCCTCAGTAGTGACTCAACTACTGAGGGAATAGTACCAAAAGTGTAGTACTAAGTGTGCTCTAAGTGCTTATGTAAGCATGTAAACATCACACCAAAATATACATCACACTGGGGTGATTCAATCTCCAACACTTTTAAGGTGGATATACCAAGTACTGATAATATCCAAATACCCTTGTAAATTCAAAAGTGAAAAAACCCTTTCCATGGACATGCTGTTTTAAAATGGCCATATCTCTGGACTGTGTCAATGAAATCACATGACCTAGGAGCCAAATTGTAGCCAAGACTATGTACTATTTATGACTCCACCAAAGCTTAGTGTGATTCTTCATGTGTTTGGCAGTGCACTGCATGCACTGCAAATAGGGCTAACATGGAAAGGGTTTTGGAGTCACTGTAAGGTCACAGTCAGACCAGGATAATGTCATACAGCACTTTCAGTTTTTACAATGAAAGGCTCATGCCATGATTGGTGACAATGCTGGTTGCATGGTTGTGCTTGTGGAACTCTGTGGGGAATAGAATCCTAAGCCAGGGAGAATACTACATTGCCACATCATCTTTCTGGCACCAACAGCCTCTTTCAGGCCTGGATATGTTAATGAATTTGTAGTGCATTGGGAGTGTATCTGTAATGAATTCATAATGTATTTATAATAAATTTATAATGCAGTGTGTAGTCCTTCATACCTCAAGTTCCAGTCCATTGGTGGGTTCTGTGTAACTGCCTAAGACTTCACCATACTATTACAATAAGCATGCAAACAACATGATTATGTAACAATACACCTAACATCCAACCACTGTATAGGTAGACAAGTCAGTACTGTCAAAACATCATGTGAGATGATAGTATGGTGTATTATATAATTTTTTATGGTCCAGGTACCAGCACCTGGCATCCATGGTTCACATAATCTTGTGAGCATCTCATACTAACCTGATTCTGCTGCACAGGATTCAGGTGCTGTGATAGCATAGTCTAAACAGTCAACAGAGCAACCAACATTGGAATATGATTTATTGTGACTATGCAGCATGCACTGTACCATGGTACTGGCAAGATCATGAAGCCCCATTATGGATTATGTGCACAATATCCAACATAATGCATATGGATCCCCCTCCTCCATTGTCTCACAATGGAACTGAGATGACCATATGGTTAATGGAGTACTATACATGGACATACATACTTAGTGATGTGCATCTTCATGTGACTGTGTGCAGAGTAGTATACACAAGTATGAGAATGAAACTGACTGACTGACAACAATGGATTGCACAATGGAGATGAGGGTGAGCCTATGTACATAACAGAGTGTGTATGAATTCCACATTGTAGCATTCTCTGGATGGTATCCAGGTGATGTGGATTAATTGAATCATACACTTGGATAGGTAAACATACATGACCAGATACAAGGTTCATATATGAACTTAAGATGGCATGGCATATGATGTGAATGCATATGAAAGATCATGCATGTGGCTGATACTATGCCTGTCCAACACAGGTTGACACAAGAAATGTCAAATGTACCAAGCAGTGGGGTGTCCAACTACTAGAACAATGATACCACCACAATATGTCAAATATGTACATATTATACAAAATGGAACACAAGTGAAATGTGTGATTTACAATGTGTTGTATCAGTGGCTTCCTTGCCACTACTGGCTCTGCACAGAATTTCTATGGTGAGAGTAGTAAGGACAAAGTTTTCCCTTGTACCAGAAAATTACCATGGATTAGAAATGAAATCAGGTATAAAACAGTACATACATACCACTACTCACTACTGCTTTCTTTGTCTCCCTTCATGTCTGTTTTGGCCTGTCACCATGTTCCTATGCAATGCACAAGGACCCTTTTCTGCCTGTGGCCACCACTCTTCTAGGAGCTGTCTTCCCCTTGGACAAGTCATGGGTATGGTATGTCAGGAGTTTAGATAAGAGTTTTACTCAAGACCAATCTAGTTGATATTCTGGCTGAGCTTCTACAGAATACCTACAGGACTTTAAATACTAAGTACCAGAAAGCCAACTACTGGAGTTTCCAGTAGTCTTGGTAATCTAAAGACAAAGCTATGAGTGAATGACTAAGTACTGACTAAGTATATGTAAGTTCCCTAAGGAGGCTATGTCTGGAGTTTTAGGGGCTTTGGAGTTTCTGGAGTTTAGCCAACTGGAGACTGGCAGACATTGACATATGAATGAGGGTAAACTTCAAAACAAGAAAGTATCTACTGGGGAATATAGTCCACTAGTCAGCAGTCCCTAACCTAAATGTCACAGATGTGACAGCTTGGCACCTCCACCTCTATCTTGGTCCTCACTGACAGACCACAAAAACCTGACCTGATGTGCTGACCCATTCCTGAGCACATTCCTGAAAAACAAAAGGAGCCACTTTCCTCTCTCATGGATTGTTTGTCTGAATGACTGATACTTTCCTCTGTATGGTACTTGTCTGATTTGCTGATGACTTACATGATGTGGATGATGCTTTGTAATATGTAGCAATTTTTAAGACAAGTCACACAACCCAAGCATATGGAATTGACATAGGGGGCCAACACTACTATGTCCTCCTCTTCAATGATAGACTTGATCTTCATAATATCCATCCATGCTTCTTCTTCAGATGAAAATTGAAAATTTGGAGGGCCTCTGGCATTAGAGTGGGGTAATATGACTGCACTGCTGAATGTGCATATCAGTGCTTGATGAAAAGACATACTTGCATGGTATGGTTGAGGCTTGGATTGGTAGGTAATCCATGGCAATTCTAAAGATGAATTGTGATTATGCTTCATGTGTGTCAATACAGAGCCATTCAAGAAGTGAAAGGTTGTGACTTACACCCCAATATGCTAATGGGTCTGCTGTGGAAAGTTCTCTTGGGTTAGAAATATATGAATAGAATTGTTGATCCACAGTCTGTATACTCTGTCCACCAAGCAATGAGTTAGGAAGAAAACATGGGATCCATCTCCTGTAGTAAAGCAGTCAAGCAATTGTCACTCAATTTACTTGAAAAGCATCTTGGCTTTGGATGTGACAATTGCTTGACTGCTTTACTACAGGAGATGGATCCCATGTTTTCTTCCTCTTGCAATAACTTTCCATCTGGCAGTGTTCAATAACATGGTGCAAGATATCATATAAAGCCAATGGCCATCCCAATAAATGTGATCCACTGCAAGTGGGTGGATGGATCAACAACTAAAAATGAGCCATACAGGACAAAGGGTGGAATACCAACTTACACATGGCAAGGGTATTCTTATTGTCCATATGCCTGTCATACTTAATGCATGATTGATCAATGGTTTGGAGTGGGAAACATAGTCTATAAGAGACTCCTGAAGAAGTAAGATGAGTAACTATATAGAGTAATCAATATGGATGCTGATGATAACAAGAACAAGGATATGCCTGGTCATTTGCATTTGCCACAATAAAAGCTGCCAGGTACTGGCAGAACATCTCCCAGGGAAAGAGCTGTGAAACAAGCCTTAGTTTCCATTTTGCTTTACCCTTTCTCTAGGGCCTCAAAAACCAGAGTGACATAGAATGGTTTCCACTTTTGCTGCTCAGCTTCTTCAATATATTATCCATGATGTTCCAAGGCCATGTGCACTAAATGGACAGCATAGTGGTCTGTTATTTTAAACAAACTCCTGGAAGAGAGTCAGCACCATTATAAGGCCCTAGAATGTTTGAATGATTTTGACTCTGAAGTATCAAAAAATGGATCAGTTGGGGATGATGCTACCTCTGTTCCTGTACAAGAACAATGTGGTGGCAGGAGTGTCAACAACATCAACATGCAAGGGAAGTGGCAGTACATTAGATGACTCTGAATCAGATACATCAGTGAGGTTGAAGGTCCCCTGTTCCTCAGCCATGGGAAGTGGTATTGCTATGTGATGGTGGGTACCTGACTTCTTTTCCCTCTCTGGACTGGCTTGTGCCCATGGGTGGTAAATGCAGAGCTCTGCCTGGAAAAGCATGCACTTGGACTCACCATGAGGACAGGATATCTATAGCTTAATGGAAGAGAACCAAAGATATAAATATGCACACCAATGAGACACAGCAGTGAACCACCATGCGATCATGGGAATGACTGATGGAGGGTGAGCTAATGGCCAAAAAAATAGAAAGATACACAAGGAACTTACAGCCAAATTCTTTCACAGTATCAAGGAAATATGAGAGTATCAACTGTGGATTGCAATTGGAATGCCAAACTTTTGTCCAGAGGATCTGCCCCATAGGGTCATGAATGGAGTTGTGATCAGTAACCAAATGGAGAATCTAATAACCATACAACCTCCTGAGCTCAACAGTATCAAATGCAGAATACAGTAGTGTGAAATTGTGGATGCATCAACCATGCAAAAATATACATCCATGTAGTGGAGAATGCAGCTGGTGACCATTGGAGCATCCTGGTGGATCCCTATGCTCTGTTCTCATGTGGTTCACTGCTGTGTCTCATTGGTGTGCATATTTATATCTTTGGTTCTCTTCCATTAAGCTATAGATATCCTGTCCTCATGGTGAGTCCAAGTGCATGCTTTTCCAGGCAGAGCTTCTGCATTTACCACCCATGGGCACAAGCCAGTCCAGAGAGGGAAAAGAAGTCAGGGTACCCACCATCACATAGCAATACCACTTCCCATGGCTGAGGAACAGGGGACCTTCAACCTCACTGATGTATCTGATTCAGAGTCATCTAATGTACTGCCACTTCCCTTGCATGTTGATGTTGTTGACACTCCTGCCACCACATCATTCTTGTACAGGAACAGAGGTAGCATCATCCCCAACTGATCCATTTTTTGATACTTCAGAGTCAAAATCATTCAAACATTCTAGGGCCTTATAATGGTGCTGACTCTCTTCCAGGAGTTTGTTTAAAATAACAGACCACTATGCTGTCCATTTAGTGCACATGGCCTTGGAACATCATGGATAATATATTGAAGAAGCTGAGCAGCAAAAGTGGAAACCATTCTATGTCACTCTGGTTTTTGAGGCCCTAGAGAAAGGGTAAAGCAAAATGGAAACTAAGGCTTGTTTCACAGCTCTTTCCCTGGGAGATGTTCTGCCAGTACCTGGCAGCTTTTATTGTGGCAAATGCAAATGACCAGGCATATCCTTGTTCTTGTTATCATCAGCATCCATATTGATTACTCTATATAGTTACTCATCTTACTTCTTCAGGAGTCTCTTATAGACTATGTTTCCCACTCCAAACCATTGATCAATCATGCATTAAGTATGACAGGCATATGGACAATAAGGATACCCTTGCCATGTGTAAGTTGGTATTCCACCCTTTGTCCTGTATGGCTCATTTTTAGTTGTTGATCCATCCACCCACTTGCAGTGGATCACATTTATTGGGATGGCCATTGGCTTTATATGATATCTTGCACCATGTTATTGAACACTGCCAGATGGAAAGTTATTGCAAGAGGAAGAAAACATGGGATCCATCTCCTGTAGTAAAGCAGTCAAGCAATTGTCACATCCAAAGCCAAGATGCTTTTCAAGTAAATTGAGTGACAATTGCTTGACTGCTTTACTACAGGAGATGGATCCCATGTTTTCTTCCTAACTCATTGCTTGGTGGACAGAGTATACAGACTGTGGATCAACAATTCTATTCATATATTTCTAACCCAAGAGAACTTTCCACAGCAGACCCATTAGCATATTGGGGTGTAAGTCACAACCTTTCACTTCTTGAATAGGCTCTGTATTGACACACATGAAGCATAATCACAATTCATCTTTAGAATTGCCATGGATTACCTACCAATCCAAGCCTCAACCATACCATGCAAGTATGTCTTTTCATCAAGCACTGATATGCACATTCAGCAGTGCAGTCATATTACCCCACTCTAATGCCAGAGGCCCTCCAAATTTTCAATTTTCATCTGAAGAAGAAGCATGGATGGATATTATGAAGATCAAGTCTATCATTGAAGAGGAGGACATAGTAGTGTTGGCCCCCTATGTCAATTCCATATGCTTGGGTTGTGTGACTTGTCTTAAAAATTGCTACATATTACAAAGCATCATCCACATCATGTAAGTCATCAGCAAATCAGACAAGTACCATACAGAGGAAAGTATCAGTCATTCAGACAAACAATCCATGAGAGAGGAAAGTGGCTCCTTTTGTTTTTCAGGAATGTGCTCAGGAATGGGTCAGCACATCAGGTCAGGTTTTTGTGGTCTGTCAGTGAGGACCAAGATAGAGGTGGAGGTGCCAAGCTGTCACATCTGTGACATTTAGGTTAGGGACTGCTGACTAGTGGACTATATTCCCCAGTAGATACTTTCTTGTTTTGAAGTTTACCCTCATTCATATGTCAATGTCTGCCAGTCTCCAGTTGGCTAAACTCCAGAAACTCCAAAGCCCCTAAAACTCCAGACATAGCCTCCTTAGGGAACTTACATATACTTAGTCAGTACTTAGTCATTCACTCATAGCTTTGTCTTTAGATTACCAAGACTACTGGAAACTCCAGTAGGTGGCTTTCTGGTACTTAGTATTTAAAGTCCTGTAGGTATTCTGTAGAAGCTCAGCCAGAATATCAACTAGATTGGTCTTGAGTAAAACTCTTATCTAAACTCCTGACATACCATACCCATGACTTGTCCAAGGGGAAGACAGCTCCTAGAAGAGTGGTGGCCACAGGCAGAAAAGGGTCCTTGTGCATTGCATAGGAACATGGTGACAGGCCAAAACAGACATGAAGGGAGACAAAGAAAGCAGTAGTGAGTAGTGGTATGTATGTACTGTTTTATACCTGATTTCATTTCTAATCCATGGTAATTTTCTGGTACAAGGGAAAACTTTGTCCTTACTACTCTCACCATAGAAATTCTGTGCAGAGCCAGTAGTGGCAAGGAAGCCACTGATACAACACATTGTAAATCACACATTTCACTTGTGTTCCATTTTGTATAATATGTACATATTTGACATATTGTGGTGGTATCATTGTTCTAGTAGTTGGACACCCCACTGCTTGGTACATTTGACATTTCTTATGTCAACCTGTGTTGGACAGGCATAGTATCAGCCACATGCATGATCTTTCATATGCATTCACATCATATGCCATGCCATCTTAAGTTCATATATGAACCTTGTATCTGGTCATGTATGTTTACCTATCCAAGTGTATGATTCAATTAATCCACATCACCTGGATACCATCCAGAGAATGCTACAATGTGGAATTCATACACACTCTGTTATCTACATAGGCTCACCCTCATCTCCATTGTGCAATCCATTGTTGTCAGTCAGTCAGTTTCATTCTCATACTTGTGTATACTACTCTGCACACAGTCACATGAAGATGCACATCACTAAGTATGTATGTCCATGTATAGTACTCCATTAACCATATGGTCATCTCAGTTCCATTGTGAGACAATGGAGGAGGGGGATCCATATGCATTATGTTGGATATTGTGCACATAATCCATAATGGGGCTTCATGATCTTGCCAGTACCATGGTACAGTGCATGCTGCATAGTCACAATAAATCATATTCCAATGTTGGTTGCTCTGTTGACTGTTTAGACTATGCTATCACAGCACCTGAATCCTGTGCAGCAGAATCAGGTTAGTATGAGATGCTCACAAGATTATGTGAACCATGGATGCCAGGTGCTGGTACCTGGACCATAAAAAATTATATAATACACCATACTATCATCTCACATGATGTTTTGACAGTACTGACTTGCCTACCTATACAGTGGTTGGATGTTAGGTGTATTGTTACATAATCATGTTGTTTGCATGCTTATTGTAATAGTATGGTGAAGTCTTAGGCAGTTACACAGAACCCACCAATGGACTGGAACTTGAGGTATGAAGGACTACACACTGCATTATAAATTTATTATAAATACATTATGAATTCATTACAGATACACTCCCAATGCACTACAAATTCATTAACATATCCAGGCCTGAAAGAGGCTGTTGGTGCCAGAAAGATGATGTGGCAATGTAGTATTCTCCCTGGCTTAGGATCCTATTCCCCACAGAGTTCCACAAGCACAACCATGCAACCAGCATTGTCACCAATCATGGCATGAGCCTTCATTGTAAAAACTGAAAGTGCTGTATGACATTATCCTGGTCTGACTGTGACCTTACAGTGACTCCAAAACCCTTTCCATGTTAGCCCTATTTGCAGTGCATGCAGTGCACTGCCAAACACATGAAGAATCACACTAAGCTTTGGTGGAGTCATAAATAGTACATAGTCTTGGCTACAATTTGGCTCCTAGGTCATGTGATTTCATTGACACAGTCCAGAGATATGGCCATTTTAAAACAGCATGTCCATGGAAAGGGTTTTTTCACTTTTGAATTTACAAGGGTATTTGGATATTATCAGTACTTGGTATATCCACCTTTTGCTTTAAGCACTGCCTCAACCCTTCTAGGCATGCTTTCAATTAGTTTCTGACACTTTTCCACTGAAATCCCCTCCCACTCCACCTGAACTCTCCCATAGCTTATGAATCCCATTGGGGGGTTTCATAACTTGTACACCTTCTTTTCAGGCAACCCCAGAGATGTTCAATGGGATTAAGTTCAGGAGATTGTGCAGGCCATACCATGGTCCCAAACTCCTGCTCTTGTAGCCAATCTCTAACCTTTTTGCAAGTATGCTTGGGATCATTGTCTTGCTGAAAGATTGTATCAGATGGATTGAGACCATAATGTTCCAATATTTGTTGAAGCTCATCATTCAAAATCTGAAAGTAAAGGTCCCATCCATCCTACCATTAATCTTTGTAGTATAGCCAACACCCTCCCAAGTCATACATCCCCACATCATCAAGGAACCCCCTCCAAACTTGAGAGTTCCTTGTACCAGCCTATCATTAATTCCCTCCCCCGCCTTTTTCCAAGCCCACTTGTGTCCATCTGACCCTAGGTGATTAATTTTGGTCTCATCAGACCATACAACCCTCTTCCAGTCCTTGTGGGTATAAGCAAAATCCAAGCAAGCCTTGCAATGTCTGGCTGGGAGGATAGGACATTTGGTCTTGACTACAGACTTCATACCAGATTTTTTCAAGTGAAGACAAACAGTATTAGCAGAGAGAGGCTGGTTGATGATATTTCCAAGGGCTTTGGTGACTTGAACTGCATTTTCAGCCTTGCCAGAGGGAATAAGATGTGGAGCATGGCAAATATGTATTGGCAGGGGAAAGCTTGGAAGGACACCCTCTAAGGGCCTTAGGAAGGGTAGAATGCCTCTTAGAGTGAAGTTTGGATACAGTAGAGGGGCTAATGAGAGTATCAACTGTGCATTGCAATTGGAAGTGCCGAACTTTTGTCCAGAGGATCTGCCCCATAGGGTCATGAATGGAGTTGTGATCAGTAACCAAATGGAGAATCTAATAACCATACAATCTTCTGAGCTCACATCAGGAAAATTTAACTCAACAATATAGCACTATATAGGCACTGTAGCACTGATAGCTGGATTGACAAGTCCCTAATATATAGTCAACATAGTTATTGTGCAGTATTACATAGAACAGCACAGCTTGATCAGCCATGGACTGTGCAGTGATACCAGTAGACTACCTTGGCTATCAAGGCTATGAAGGACAAAGGCTACCTTAGTGAGGCTACGATGTTCTACAGAGAGTGCATGGTCTTCTACAATAACTATGGCACATATTTGATTGGCAGTGACATGTTCCTGACATGACATAGCACAATGGTTACTACAGCTGTCAGTGTACCTTTGTGGCTATGCTACATAGCAAAGTGGTTTTCCTGATGCAAAACAGTACCAAAAGCAGAATGTAGTAATGTGTGAAATTATGGATGGCCACAACAGCTCATTAATATGTGACCAACAACCAGTTTGTACTGCTCAGCAGTGATGGTGATTTCAGGCAAATGCATGCAACAAGGACTGCAGTACCCCTGTATGTTGCAAAAAACATTTTGTCCATTACAATGCTACCACATTGTAAGTGATGTCTAATGAGGCACTGTCACATCCGTGGCACGTGTGTATAGTCCGGGCCTTAGTCCGAGGACTTCTGGCTTGGTCCAGACTCTCGGGAGTCCGTTGTGGAACTCCGCTCCATGTTTGTTTATGGTTTTGATCTGTTACTCCGTTCCGTTCCGTATTTAGAATAGTTTCCTTCTGCCACAGTATGTCTAACTCTTTTGGTACTTGTAGTCTAACCTTCGGACTTTCGGATTGACCGATACTCCAGTACAGCCTGTAGGAACGTTGTCAACGTTCCGTACAGCCCTCCGGAGTTTCGGTACCCGGACATTGCCTCGGAACGTTCTCTATGGTATAAAACCCTTTGTACATATGTCGTAGCACCTCAGTTCGAATATCGAATCAGATACTCTGAGCCCCACTCCGTTCTCTGACCTTGGGACTCGAGCAAGCACTGGTGTACCAAGTGGTATACCTACCCT
>JANFAE010000796.1:0-29460 GCA_024613145.1 Pisolithus marmoratus | reverse complement strand
GAACAAGAGGGTCCCCCTCCTGTTCTGATGCACAAATGATCAGTGGGTCAAGCTATCCAATGGGAGAGGGACATGATGGGCCCCATAACCATTTACAACACCACAGAGGAAATCCACAAACTGTACACAACAGTGTACAATGAGCCTGAGAATAAGGCTCCCTGCATCCACAAGGCACAGGATCTAGTTACATACATCAACCTGTGGAAAAGATGCAGGTTGGAATGAATGAGGTCATGGACCTCACATTAAAGGAATGGAGGCCACCCATTTTGGCTGCCCAAAAACACATCAGAAAAGAGAGGTGCTCAGAGACAAGGAGAGAGCATCTCAAGCACAGACAAGGGAGGGTGGACCCTCCAGATTTGAAACTGTTGGTGGCCAACTGACTCTACAAGGATGGATTGCAGACACTCCTCCCATCCCCTCTGCAGTGGCTGCAGAGGAATTGACACCCATCATGCCACTTGCACATCATGTTGCAGCACAGCTGTCAGGGGACCTACCCCCAATCCATATCAGAGACCTCCAGAGTCATCTCAATTGCAAGGAGGGGCTGTCCCTGAGCTTCCATATGGGGCTCCATCCACTTTTGCCCCAGTCAATGACTGGGTAAATTCATCCATCAATATCAGAATCAATCTGATAATTTTGACAAGAGCTCCAAGCTCTCAAGGATGTCCCCCAGAGCCCTGGGCTTCAGCTCCCCTGACAATGATGAGGCAGAGGTTAGTCCTCCATCACAACAGGATGTACAAGGATTCCTCCTCTACAAATGCCTAGTGCCAGTCTCTCAAAGAGACCATGACCAGAACATCTGGCTCTGCAAGTTGATCAAACTCCTCACAGTAAAGGGTTGGTATAGGGCCCTTCCAGAGTGGGCTGAAGTAGCCCCTGCCAATGGTACCCCTGTCCCTTGGGAAGGGGATTCACCCATTTGGCCACTGTGGCCAATGTCACCACATACCTGGCAGCTAATGGCATCACATATCATGATGCCAATGATGCCCTCAAGTGGGCACAGAGGGCAGGCAATGAGTATGTTGCCCAAGTAATTAGTAATGGAGGGGATAAGGACCCCAACACCAAGGTGATCATTGACCAGATGAGGGCCACCTTGAATGAGCCACTCCCTGTGGGGGGCACCATTCACTGGAATGGATTGACCTCCAGGCTCATGTGTTGAGGGTCACCCCCAAAAGTATTGCACCCTATGAGGCATGTCCCATCAAAGGAGGGACCTGCTTGCCCTCAAGGAGTTCACCAAGTTGGCAGCCCTCTATGACCTTTCCCACCATGCTAGAGGGGAAGGTAGTAACACAGGAGGGGTCATACCAATCCCTGCTGGTACCCTCAAGGAGGGTGAGATGGAAGAGGATTTGAGACCAATGTAGTCTCAAGGGCAATCCCCTCTCAGAGGTCTAACCCTCCAATATGAAAAAATAGTTGCATTGTGCAAAGGTTCAACCCCCTTGCACATAGACATAATCCACACTTCAAGGCATAACCCTCTCCAGTGGTTGTGAGGTTCAACATCTTGCTTGTATATACTTGCCTGTTTTCTTTTTCTTTCTTTTTTGTTTCCAAGCCATTACAAGCTCTACAGGGGGGTGTTAGGGGTGCACCAAATATGGTGCTTATTATCAATCACAGGCATGTGGTACTCTGGTATCACATGCCTGGCAGCTCATCATATATATGATGTCTCAGAAATTTTACTTAGGACAATCTTTTGTCTTACATATCATATCTTTGCAAATACCAGACAGTACAGTTCACAAGCATGATTGTAAGATGAAAGCTACCCAACCCTTACACTATCACTACCTTCAAAAGACTGCTGATGCTCATCTCTGCTACTTGAAGGATTCTAGCAACTTCTTGATTGGCTACTTGGATGCTGACTGGGCAGCCAATATAAATGACCAATGCTCTGTCACTGGGTATGTCTTTGCACTATCCAGTGGTGCTGTCAGCTGGTCTTCAAAGAAACAAACCTCCGTGGCTCTCTCAAGCACTGAGGCTGAGTATATGGCCATACACTGCAAGCATTTCACAATTTTTCTTCAGAAAACATGCTGAAAAAATTGAAGAAAGTGATACTCTTTTTGACAGTTGTTTTCAAAGAGAAATGGCAAAAATAATATTTCCTTTTCTTTGCATGACTTGCTACAAAACATAATTGATGGTAATACCCATTAGAGTAGAAGCTAATCAGCATTACCATCAATCCATGTTTTTAGGCAGAAAAGTCAACCAAAACAAAGTATTATTTTTTTCATTTTTTCATTCAAAACACACAAAATAAAAGAGTATCTCTTCCTTCAATTTTTTTCCATGTATTTTTGCATCAAAAATTGTGAAATGCTTGCAGTGATATCTGCAGCCACCAAAGAAATGAACTGGCTTTGCACACTTCTTCACAAGTTAGATGCAGACTTGATGACTCACCCTTCCCTCTATGTCAACAACCAATCCATGATCACACTGATGAGCAATGCTATGTTTCATGACTGCACCAAGCATATAGCTATTCATCATCACTTCATATGCAAGAAGATTGAGGAGGGTGAAGTCATTGTCAAGTATATATCAACTATGGAGCAAGTTGCAGATGTTCTTACCAAGGGTCTCTCATGAGACAAGCACTGTACATTTTCCTCCATTATGGGCATTATGTTTTAAGTTCTGCTTTGATGAGTCAGCATGTTGGAGTTTAATGTTTTTTTTTTCCTTAATGTATGTTACTTATCATCACACAGCCTTACATAATCTAGCCTGTTACTTAGGTTGAACATTTTTCCCTTTGGACCTCAGACTTCCTTTCCTTAAGTCTGAGTTAACTATCATTCCACTCATTACAGTACAATCCTTTTATTCACTGCTTGTAGTCTCCCTCTTTAAAGGTTAGATGACTACAACATAGACTCACTTTCCTTAAATCTGAGTCTCCCTCTTTATGGGTCCAGACAGCAACTCACTTCAAAAATCACCACAATAACTGCATCCATTCTCATTGACATGTACTCATATGGTGAAACCATGGTCACTTCTCCTCCATCTTCCTGTGAAGGGGAAGTTTTCTCTCCAACACTTGTGTCAGAAACCTCTGCACTTAATACTTATGCCACCTTTAGATGTAGCCATCAATAAACCACTGTTTTGGAACAGTGTGACAGCCACTGCAGTGACACACAGCAGTACAGGCCACACTTACACACATATGTAATACTGCTTTACATACAGTGAATGCAATTCTAGAATAGTCTAATGTTTTTGAGTATAGTATTGCCATGGCTTCAAGCTGCCATTTTTTATTTCATCTCCTGTTGGGTTAATGGACTTGTACCCAGTCTAAACTATGCAGCTTTTGGGTGTGACTATCAGTAGGAAAAAACATTTATAATAGTTGATCAGCCTATCCTTGTGATATTCCATTCAAACCATTCATGCTCAAGCTGAGCCAAAACATAGAGCTGCACCAATATCTCAAGAATGGCTAAATCAATTCACATGGGAATTTCAACAGTGTATAGAGGTCATTTTACACTACATTTCATTCACTGAATGCAAGTCATTCAATGTAATGAGCTACAAGTCTCAGTGATAAAGGAAGTCACTAATTATTATCTACCTAATGAGCTATGAGTCCACAGCATATCAGTAGGTAGTAAAAGATAGTAGCAAGGGCATGGCTCACCTCAGTGATAAAGGAAGTCACTGAGGTGCAAAGGAATGTGCTTGAAAATTTACTAGGATGATTAGGTAAGTGAGAATGTGCAGTATCTACTAAGGTAAACCTGAATAACCAACACAATGTAGAAATAAGCATGCTAGTTAGAATAAGCTGATATATGCCTGAGTCAGGCCATGGCAATACTACATGATTATGGTCAACTACCTTTGACTACTTTGTATAGGATGCTGGTATCTACTCTAGGATACCAAAAGATCTTAATGAAAATATATTTGTACTTTTGAATGCAGTATTTGGTCACTGTACAGCCAGAGACCTTGCTATAGCACTGTAGCACATGTAGGCAGCTATGGGTGGCTGTACAGTAAGTTACAGTAAGTCTGTGGTTTACTGATTAGTATGCAGAATGACTTGTAATTTAATTTTAACATTATCTGTGGAACAAAGGCATAACTATATTGTCTGAATAAATCACACCATGTTACATTAGCAACTTCACAAAAATTCTGATGTTTTGAAAAGTTGCAAAATCAGAAATTTCTCAGAACTTTTCAGAAAATTTCAGATGACCAGCACATTTTCTCAGACTTTTTCAAACCATCAGAATTTTTGCCAAGGTTGTTGATGCAGTTGTGCTTGGAGCATCAGCAAATCACCTTTTCTGAGGCAGTATCATATGGCAGCACAGGCCACACTTGCACATGAAAACCTGCTCTAAATATACCTTATATTGCTATGCTAACATTAGAGCCCCACTGCTGTAGACTGAAGTGTGAGGGTAAAACACTCTGGGTAAGCTAAGAATGATTATGTAATTAAGGGGAAAACATTCTCATGTGTACCATACAACACTCAAAGTACAACATTGCCTAGTTCCACTTGGCTCACCTTTGCCTGTCTAATTAGGTTTTCTGTTTTGCTGGGTACAACACTGTGGCTGCTGTACTACAGTACTTGACTGACTTGCTGATACTGTGTTGAGTTTGCAAGTCAATTACACAGGGAACAAAAACCAATGTTTAGTAAACAGAATGTTGAAAGAGCAGATATCAGTATGTTTCAAACCACAAAAGAGAACATGGTAACATTCAATCTTCTGAAACATAGTATCTGTGTCTTTCATTGTTTCCAGCTCAAAGATTACATAATGCCTCCGATGCTACCTTCTAAGGATAAATGAACCTAATAAGTCCTCATCAACCACAGTGAAGAAGCCAATTACTGTTAGCTTTGTGCACAATACCACATGCAACATTCCAAAAACATTTGCAGGATCTCAGAAAACACACCCATATGGCATTAGGCATAAGGACCTTGTAAACAAGGTGAAGGACATCAACTGAGTGAGAAATGCCCTTCCCTCGTCAAAGAGAGAACAGCGGAAGAATTAAATTGGGCAATATTCTCTACGTTAAGGGGAAGCAGGAGTGGCGGCGAAGAGCATCTCACGCATGATATGTTCACTTAGAGTCCTTAGGAAATCAACAGCAGCGTGCACGCGTATATGTGGTCGACTAGAGCCTACACATGAAACTGGCTGTAGAAAGGGAAGGAGTGGAGACGTGGAGAGTTACGTGATATCTGGATAGGAAGGACATGTCAAATCGGAAGCACTACATGCAGATGGTGGAAGGGACGGACAGTAAAATAACCGAGACCCAGACATGAGTACCACCATCACATCATCGCGCTCGCAATCTGCTGCAGCTGCGCCGCCATCTCCGGATAAGCCGTCACAAACTGCAATTGCGCTTTGCTAGCCTCCAAATATGTCAACGCAGCAACGACTTCTGCCTCGCCTCGTGCAAGCTCGACTTGCTTCTCGAACCATTCGATAGCAGTTTCAATTTCGCTCTTTTGTAGGGCGAGTTGGGCGAGAGTGGCTACTGCTGGTTCGCAAGAGGGATCGATCGCAAGGGCTTCGCGGCATAGTGCTTCAGCGCGATGAATATCCTTGTGCCATTGGAATATTGCGAGTGCCTTATTGACAAGGGGAAGTGGGTTCGGTGGGGACCTACATGACAGTGAGAAATGTCAAAAGGACAAACACATACACATCGACTGACTTGGTTTTTTCGAGTTCGATCGCTCTATCAAACTTCTCCACCGCGTCTTCGAACCGTTGCTGATCCAACAACAGCTCACCACTATGCGTGTCCGCATATCAGTGACCGGGTGTATGCATAATTTTGGAGCAGGGGACTCACTAATAATTGCACACTTCAGCGCGATTAGGGAACGCTGTCATGGTCCGTCGGAACGTGGCCATGCTATTGGCAACATTTCCCATCTTGTACTGTGCTACTGCCAACTGTATATGCGAGAACACGAACGTCGAGTCGAGTGACGTCGATTTGGTGTAGTTTTCTGCAGCGGCGGCATAGTCGTTCGTGATGAAGTGGACTAAACAGACCAACACGCATAACCGAGTGAGTCGTCCCGCCCATCCGTAAAGACAAGCAAAGGAATCGAACGAACCCTGTCCCCGATGGTAGTACACATCCGGATCCGACGAATCGACCTTGATCGCGTTGTCAAAACACTCCATCGCCTGTGCGTGGTTCCCTTCCTCCATATGCACGCTTGCAAGTTTGACTAGTGACTGCGTCAACGATGGACTCAATGCAAGTGATTGTTCAAGGTCTGCTTTTGCGCCCTTGATATCCGACGTGAGGAACCTAGATACGAGCCGAATTGGTGAGTCACACAGCACAGTGCTAGAGTACCCACTTGAACGTTCCCCGCAGGTTCAGTGCCTCCGCGCGGCCAATGTCCCATGATACGCCCTGGTCGACGGCCTCATTAACAAGCGAGAGGGCATGTGGGTAATCTGCTGCTTCGAGGGCATCCAGAGCCAAGAGTAATGTCTGGTCCCCCTGCGATGGGGTCTCGGGCAGCGTAGGTTGCGCACCTGTAGCACAGAAGATTGTGCAGTTCAGCACCACAAACCTTATGAAACTCAAGTCACGTACGCTTCCGGAACGCCGCGAAGTAGGCCGAAATAAACGTCTGCGAGGGCAATCTTGGTTCCCTCGTCTAACCGATAGTAATACCAGCTCTCTTCCCAGCTCTACAAAGCAAAATAAAAGGACGACTCACAGCCGCAAGAGTCTGGGCTTTCTCCGTCGCCAGCTTTTTGAGTACCCGTTCCACAGACTGAGCTGCTGCCTCGTTTTGAAATCTGTCAAGGATAGTGGCTGCGGTGAAGTCTACGTGATCGTCGGATTAGTGCAGATGTCCAAGGTGCGATCAGAGATATGTCGCCACAAATGCGAGTGGGTTTCATACTTCACACTCACCTCTGAGAGCCTCTGCATACCGACTAAGAGCCTCGAGAGCGTTGGCACGCCTGTTCAGAGCTTTGACATAGTTCGGGTCGTGTCGGAGGGCAGCATCACAGTCCTCTACGACGCGCTCGAATTCCGGCGGTGACATGTTCATGTAACCTGCTCACAGGCGTATTCAATAAGCAAGACGAAACAGCTAGGGGGGGAGTACGAACATGCGGCTCTGTTGCTGTGAAATATAGGCTCAGGTTTGGGGGAGACTTGGATGGCTTGGGTGTATAGCTCTGCTGCCTGAGTGAATTTCCGAGCTTGGTACAGGGCGTTACCCCGAGACTTGAGAGAACCCGCTCGTTTTATCCGTTCCTGAAATACGTGGCGTAAGTGACAACGTATGACTGGGAACGGGAACGGCTTACGTCGACAGACATGGCAGCGATCTCTTCGAGGGTCAGTGGGACATTTTCTACACACATAAACATTAGCCATGTGCATAAACGAAATATACACGTCAAGTGTGTACATACGTTGTTCCTCCTCCTTCGGCTTGATTTCCTCCAAGACAGGACCATCCTCCTCAGACTTTTTCTTCTTCGACGAAGGCTTGTCCTTCCTCTTGTCTTTCTGTCTGTCCTTGCCAGAGCCCGGACGT
Organism: Pisolithus marmoratus; assembly: GCA_024613145.1. Classification (NCBI taxonomy): domain Eukaryota; kingdom Fungi; phylum Basidiomycota; class Agaricomycetes; order Boletales; family Pisolithaceae; genus Pisolithus; species Pisolithus marmoratus. The sequence continues at coordinate 21,827 of JANFAE010000796.1, read as the reverse complement.
GGAGGCGACGTCGTCGAGACGTAGTACGCTGCACCAAGTGCGACGGCCGCTGCAGCCGTGCACACCAAGATAGCACGCCTGTTTTCTGACACAAAGTCCTGCAGACGGGCCAGGTAAGACGGTGGTGGCGGGTTCACGCTCAGGTCTTGAGTGGTGGGTGCCATCGTCGACGTTGCACTCGGAAATTGTCCATCCCAAAAACGAAAAACGTGGATTTTTTGTTGCCGGATTCGTGGGAATCGAATTACGTCACGGAAATGGGGAAGTACCATATATAGAAACCTAATAGAGGGTATACGTATGTTACATAGCAAGGTAATCCAGGCGTGCCTCCGATGTGACCACAAAGAGAATAAGATATAAAGCACAAATCACCGCTCTCCACGCCGCTCTTCGACGACAGCTGTGACCCAGCGCAGTAGAGTAGCTTCCAGCATCGACTCCCAACCTTCCTCTCTGTGGGCGACGAGACGCGGATCAAAGTGGATAGGTGGCTCGTTCGTGGAGAAGCGGATCCTTTGCGCTGTCGGTGTCGATGGACTGCTGGGTATACCACGCGCGGGAGATACATTACGTGCCGGAGAGGAGGTGGGCGTCATGTGGTCTGGACGACCTGGTGCAGAGGGAATGATGAGGGGAAGGAGGTATCGCAGCTTGAGGGCACTTCGTGATCATAAGTCAAATGTGACAGAGAGGGGGAAAAGAACTTACCCAGCCCATAGCCGGAGATTGTCGGTCCTTCTAAACGTCCATCCGGTGTTTGCCTTGTCATCCACACCTTCTGCATTCTGCTCTAGTGATATGATGTCGTGAATAGAATCGACACTGATAAATCCCCACGGCTTGCGGGATCGTCTCACACCCGTGTTGTATGCCACACAAAGTGGCTGTCCTGATGACAGTGCACGAAGTAAGGTAGACCTTTCGGGTGGAGATGGAAGAACGGAACGGAGGTGTTCGGGTAAAAGAGCCTGTAAGAGAGAGTACGCGCGCCCTGTGATGGTAAACGCATCCAGGTAAGCATTAGTTTGGCCATGGCTAGCAGACTAACCGATTGGATTGTCTGTAAACAAGGACCGTTTGGCCCATTCCGGGAGATCCTCCTCGTCCGTGCTCCCCTCTTCTGACAAGGTCTCCATCTCTTCAGGTTCCTCGGACAACGACATTGCCTGGAATGGGTCTAGCATTCCCGTCGAGACAACCCGACGTGCCGACGCCGGCCGCTCAGAAGGGAATCGGAATGAATTGATATCTCCAGCGCTTACTCGGCGATTCTTGCCACGACCCTCGCGATCCCGCTTCGCAACACGCTCACGTGCCCTCTCCCACCCACGCTTGCCATCCTTTTGCCCCTCGAAGAGCACATCATCGACGAGGTCCACATACCTCTGAACAATATCCCGTTCCTTTCTTAGATGCTCCAACTGTATGTCCTGTTTATACAACCACCCACCACCGAGAACAAGCTTGTCGTCCCACCGCTCAGGCCGCTCCCGCTCCTCCTCGCTGAGGTGAGTTCCCTGTTCAAACTCGTCTTCCCACACAGGGATCGAGTCGTAGCGACCCTGAACACGGATGAATGATATCGACATATCTGGATCAAAAGATTGCGAATCCACCTCATCATCAGATACGCCATTCGTTGAGGCGACGCCTGAATGCGGAGTATGTCCTTGTGACGAACTATGATCGCTTTGTGCATCATACGCTTCGTCCATCAATGGCACTCTCGAGCGCTCCTCGAGTTCGCGAAGTGCAGCCAACACCTCCAACGCCGACTTGCGAATCATCGACAGAGGATCCGGAGTGGCGCTCTGTCTAGATTTGTTCCGTCTGACGGGATCGCCTGCCGCGATCTTATTGCGATACTGATTGCGAAGTGACCCGGCGGATTCATCGGGGAGCGCAATCACGTAATTACGGACGGAACGGATAGCGCGTGTTGTCGTCTTGAGAGCGTTTAAAACATCAATGTGGCTGTTGGGTGGCGATGCCGAGGAGGGATCCAGTTCCCAAACGTGAGTCGTGGCAACGAGATCGTCGATGACGCCGGGAAGGAACGCGTCAGGATCTGTCTGGTATGTCTTGACGAAGGGAGGGAATGCTTGTGGTCGTGATTCGGGAATAACGGGGGACGGAGGGAGCTCAAAGTCCTGTACGGTATCTGACGACGACGGTGTGTCTATCTTGAGTGATAGCCCACCAATCGCCGGTACGAATTGGCCCTGGAGCTTATTGGATGGACTGGATGTGCGGAGTGAGGACGGACGCGAGAGAAAAGAAAAAGCACGCACGTCGTCTTTGCAGCGAGACCGGTTTTGGTGAAGTAGTGCTGGAGGTGTTCGATGCTCCCCAGTGCCATGACGCTCTGTCGCTTGGCTGCGCTGCGACTGAACGGCTTGATGGGTTTGTTGCTTGAGTTGCTGTTGGGATAAAACGCAATCTGGCGATGAGATTTCTTGCCTGCCTCCATGTTCGTGTTGGCCCGTGCAGACTCGCCTGAAGCTGAGCCTGAGCCTGTAATGTCCGGTGTCAGCGCTGGCGGCGTCAGCGACGGGTCCGACGCCATCCCTGCTCGTCGTCGGTGAAACCAGAAAAGGAAGTCATGATTCCATCATTTGAGTCGGGGGGGTCGCTCTGATGGGGGGGTCAATTCATGTCATGATACTCTGTCGGTCTCCTTGCAGCGGCGGTGGATGGAATTTGTTGCACATGGCACATGCAAAGGACAGACACTACTGGTCTCAGCTGAGAACGGCACTCACAGCAGGTCACTGGCGCTCTGAAACACCTGCACAAGCACCCAATGGATCACCGCTGACATGGTCGAAGTTGTTCTACAAGTTTAACAAGCACTGCAAGGGCTTCCGGGATATAGCAGAGATCGCTGCACAGACGAGGTTGCTTTCGTTGTTGCTAGGTGCAAACTCGGCCGACGAGGATGTGCTGGGGAACGAACAGGAGGGCGAACTGAGGTTGGGAGAGGAGTGCGTGCTGGCACCGGAACGTGTAGAGGAGGCAATTGGAGGCTACCGGGCACTCCAGAACTTGGAGAACAGCAATCCGACCGACGTACGTTTCTCCATTTACCTTGGGTGTGCATAGTGACCTACGACTCGCTCCGCAGTCCCTGCATCTCGCACTGGCATACTACGCCTATGCCCTCGGACGACCAGAAGAGTGTTTGGGTCACCTTTCCAAAGTTTCCAAGCTAGTGGACGCTCAGAGTCACATACCTGTCGCACCTTCGAGTCAAACAGAGAAGCACACCCTACAGGTGCCCGGTTCCACAACTGGGTTGTCATCCCCCTTAACGGGAAGTTTCGTGTCTACCGTTTCGTCCCCATCTACTCCCGACATTTCGAATGGAAGGATATGGGCCATCACGGAATCAATTCGAAGCATATGTTTACAAGGTGAGATCTTCTCCTGTTCTTCCCTAGTCATCCATGAATACCACCATTTTAGGCATGTGCTACGAGACCTTATACCCCACGAACCCAGAAAAAGCCATCGAAGCATACGCAGTTGTCCTTCCTCTGCTAAGCATCATCGAATTCGAGACTCTACGGGCACCCGATGCTCAGTCTTCGCAAGCGTCGTTTGTACATTGTCGCGAACTATGGCGGTGGGTAGAACGACTCATGTTTCGCGCAATCACTCTCATTGCCCGTACACGACCTTTGGACGAGCCGGAGGGCTTGATATGGACGTTCTTCACGCATTACCAAGCGTGTGGCGCTTATTGGATACCGACTTTCAGATTCTCTCATCGATCCATCATTGCCGTGCTACACCTCCACGCCCTTATACTCAAGCACCGTATCCCTTGCGAACAAGTACCCGTGAATACCTCCTTGCAGCCTCAGACACCCCCACGATGGTTACACGTAGCGCGTTCTATTGCAAACGACTACAAATCCATATTGGACAAATGTACGCGTTTCCCTCGAGCAGGAGAACGGAATGTCAAAGTGGAAGATTTTGTGGATCTATGCGTCGCAGTCTGGGAAGCAAGTGGGTCGATGTCGGACAGAGCAGATTGGGTTATCGATGTAAGTGACACTCTTCGTGCGTAGGGAAAAGTGTCAACATTGTACAGACCCTTTGGTGGGCGACAAAACTGACCTTCAACTCATACCGCATCTTCCGACACATGAGCCGCCTGCTGTACGTAACCGGAGACAGCAAACTTGCCATGCGCATGCTGCGACTGTATGTCGAAGTAGTCAGCAAGTCTCGTGAAGCAGGCGCCGACAACGACTCCGACACGGATCGACACTGGGTAGAAACGCTGGTTGAGGGCTCTAGGACTTTATGTCGTCTCGCGCTCTCCCGGCCTGGGTGGGATGGCCTTGAAGAGGCCAAGGAAGCCGGTGAGCTCATCGAGAAAGCCAAGACGCGTCTGGACCGAGACGACAAGGAACTCGTTGCCCGAGTTGCACTTGCAGAAGGGGTCTGGCACACCGTTTCTGGTGTTATCGGTTAGTCATACCTTTTTAATTACTCTTGGTGATCGCCAGCGCTCACGTAGAAACTGCCGGCATGCAGACGTGGATTTACGAGAACGACCGAAACGATTTGCGCTGGCTCTTGAACAGTTTATAAAGTCCGTTGGGACGTATCCGACACCAGCTGCACACCATCACCTTGCTATTGCTTTGGCGCTTCCTGGTCCCTCGCAAGACTTAAAACAGGCCATAGCTGTGGCGGGTGCCGCGGTGGAAGACGAGGCGCTTGACATTCGGCACTGGCACCTCCTAGGCTTACTTTTGACAGCAGAAGGACAATGGGATAAAGCCAAAAGCATACTTGAAATTGGAGCCAACATTGGAGAGGCAGCGTCAGAGCCCCAGGAGAATGGTACTGCCGAACAAGAACCCGTGACGAGCGATGTCAAAGCCAAGGACTTTTTCGACACTGAGAAAACTCCGACTCGAGTGTCCGAAAAGTCATCCTCTCAGGTAGATGCCAGCGACATCAACGAGACGCCTATACCTGCTCAGGAATCCAAGTTTTCGGAGCCACTACTTGATCGTGACGCGACGTCTATTCCACCGTCGGTGACGCTGTTGAAGCCACTCCCCGACCATCCACCACCGTCGCGAGTCGACGGGTTCGAGTATGCGTTACAGCTGAGGCTCACGCAGATGGCGCTTACAGAGCACGTGGAAGGCGCGGAAAGTGCGGAGATCAAATGGGTGAACGTGTATAGCTGGATCGCCGAAAGGAAGGGATCTGTTTCAGATACGCCGTGTCAGTTTCGTTTCATATTTTGATATGCGGCCGCCGCTGATTTCTTTGCAGTGCGGTCTTCAGTGGACACGAGCTCTAGGTCTGCAACTACGCAGTTAGGATCAATGGTTATCATTTCAATGCCCGAAGAACCGGAGAATGAGAAACAACCCAACGGGGAACCTTCAGGTTCGCTGGGACTTATTACAGCTCCGGAGGGCTCGCCACCTCCAATCACTGTGACCCCTGCGACACCTGCAGACGCTGAATACCGGTTTTCTATCAGTGGTGAGCCGCAGGAAAAAGTGAAGCGGACAGCGTCGATGGGTGCAGATCCTTCCACGGGGAGGAAGGTGCAACAGATGCTGAAAGACCGCGTTCACAAGGGACAAGAGAAAATCAGCACGATATCGAGGAGAATCGGACATGGGGTCGTCAGGAGTAGCAATTTACATCTCAGAAAGTCGAGTTCCGCTCCGGGTAATTGGGTTGTCCTATCAGCTTGACATTCGCACGCTCATCTAGCGTTCATAGATTTTTACGCTGTGCTTCAGAACCATCAGTACCAAGCATCATCGATCCACTCTCGGCGTAGACTGCGTTCGCTTATTCGACACAATCATCATCATGAGCCTCCTGCCGAATCGCCACCTGCGCCGCCGCCACCACCTTTACCTCCCGTGAAAGAACTCAAAATGAATCCCCGAGCGACACGGGAGGATAAACTGTTGAGCGATTTATGGGCTGCGTCGGCTGCGACGTTCCGTAGGCGAGGCAAGATCGACCAAGCGAAAGGCGCCATCCAAGAAGCGGAAGTGAAAAATCCTGACAACCCTAACGTGTGGGTACAGGTACGTCCCTTTTTGTTGTGCCACTGCTGCCATGTGGCCATGTGACCATATCTGACGGCGGCCGAAGTTCGGATTATATCATCACGCTCTTGGCCACGAGCGACAGGCAGCACAAGCGTTCCAGAAAGCGTTATTTATCTCACCAGACGATGTTTCTGCTGCCGTTCACATGTCTCGCCTCTACCTTGATTCTGGGGCAGATGGTGACGTTGACATGGGTAAGGTGGACCTCGCTGCCGGGCTGCTCGGATATATTACTCGTTCTCGAGGGTGGAACGTTCCGGAGGCATGGTATTACCTAGCAAAAGCGTATGGTCTGCAAGGCCGCAAGGAGCAAGAGCGAGAGTGTCTGGTGAAAGCGCTTGAGCTGACGGAACAAAGATGTATCAGAGATATCGGGCTTGCAGTGGGTTGGTGTCTGTAGGCTGCGGTAGCTACGAAATGCTTCTCGCAAATTCTAGAGTTTGACTCTGGATCTACAGATCAACATCTCTCATACCTCCATGAGTGTCGTGCAATATCATTAATGAGGAAAGTATTGTTTTGTTTCGAATGCAACGCGGGGATCACTATGCGAAGAAGCCGCTAAGTCGAAAATAAAACAAGAAACAGGTTATGTTAAGGAAGGGAAATAAGTCTAGCTGCCGAATCAGGCACGTCACACAATGCCGCTCATTATTAGGACATAGTACTTGAATGAGAAGCTGAGGGCCTTGACCCACCGTGGGCCAACAGGGTCAAAACACCACTCGAAAATTTGCCGTGTGGTCCCCTCCTCAGACCGCTGTTATTAACAGCTAGAGGTTCAAGCTCTTCCCCCCCTTCCCCCCTTGCAATTTGTGCTGTTTTAATTCGTGCCGAACTCGCTACCATATTTGTGACCAAGCCACCAAGTCACTCCACCTGCCATGGCATCCACGCCAGACGTTGGTGCACGACACTACGAACTCTCCCGCCAAAATTCCATCCTCCCCCCCGAAGTCGAAGAGCAGATATCTCAAATAGAGGGCCACGTCCACACCCTGGGGGTGGCACTGCACAAGCTCAGAAAGTTATGTCCCCTCATCGAGGAGATACCGCGGATAAGCGCCTTGGCAGACACCGCCGAGGATCGACGCACAGAAATTCGTGCCAACGTCCGTATGATCCGCGATAGGCTATGGTGAGCGGGTGTCCCACGGCTAGATATTCGACTGGTCACTGATAGGTTTTTTTGACGCCCTGCCGTGTCGTACGGTTCAGTGTCCCCTTCACCATCGTTGAAACGGACTTCGACAACGAATGGGTAGAGCGTATGCAACCGGCGATACTCGAGGCGCGCCTCAAGGGTAGCCTCCCTTTCATACGCGGCGAAGTTCAACACGGGCCTGTGGCTGATGTGTCCAAGTTAGGACGCAGCAGTTCGTATTCTCTCGCTGTGGAATACCGGGATGACAGCGACTACGCGGAGTGGCGAACCCCATACAAGCTCCAGTTTACACCGGCATCCCATTGTAGGGACTCAAAGGGCCGTCCGTTTCCCGCCATATGCGTCAACGTAGACGAGAAGGGTTCGGTGCGAGGTGGCTGTCGACAAGCTATGCTACACAAGGAGATGGACATCACATTACACCTCGACGAGGAGACATTGGTGGGCCCGGTGCCAGCAGAGTCTGTGCGATGGAAACTGAAACCGGTAAAACAGAAGGATACACCACCTCCTCCCCCTGGAGTTATTGTCAGATCTTCGGCAGTGGAGCTCAAATCCCTTCCCCCCGTTACAAGGGTGGACGACGAGCTGGAAAATTTGGAGAGATGGGCGACTGCAGATAACTCTGCAACGGACACCTCGACAGAGTCACCATCGAAAAAGAGGGAGAGGAATGACGACATCGACGAGGTAGGGAGTCAGATCGACACCAAGGAGAGTCCACGGAGCAAGAAGCAAAAGCTTATCGCTTGAAGCACGTCACCCGCTGTTCATTGTTTCCACTCGTATACCCACTTGACGTGTCTCCGGAACGGAATGGATTTCACCACTGCCGTGCGAGTCGGAAGGAAGGTTAGCCCATTTACCGATCGTGACAGCTACCAAGATTCGACGTGTTCTGCGACTGTTAAGTATATTGACTTACATACTGATGTCGAGGTCAGAAGTGTTTCACTGTCCGCCACAAGACATGGGCACATTCTTGCAATAACCTACGGTGGAACGCGATCGCAACTTCCAATACAAAGGTCACTGTTTAGATTGACCCCGCATATTTTTAATGACCGACCTGTAGAAGATGGGTCTTAACGTATAATATGACACTAGTGGCCTTCCCTGCGGATAAAAAACCTTCCCGATGGGCCTTGTTTAAATTGATCGGATTCCAGCGCCAGCGCCCTGCATAGTTTGTTAGTACATAGTTCTACACGTGCTTACGGCAGTTACTATGATGGCAGGGCGTGAAGCCCGTTGACGGTTTCAACGTGTACATACAGTATGTACTTGCGCTTTGGAAGCGGGAACCTGTACATCATAATCACCTTCCATTTTTGGAATTTCAAATATTTATCAATCCTGTTTATGTAATTCTCCAAGAATTTGCAAGGGGGTGCAATCCTTGGGTCGACAGTGAGTGCGACAGCGGCAGTCCGATCTTGTAGGTACAATGGAACCCAGAGCTGCTACGCGGGGGATCCAAGGGAAAGTTGATAATCACCGTTCTTGAATTTAGATCTGGTGCATCGATCAATGGTAGGTCTCACGATACTCATTTATTGTCTGGCGTGCCGTGCTTTGACCTTAAACGGTCCCGGTCCTATTGGCTTACCACCATCCAATTGTTGGTGACCACTACATCATGTTCCACAGCATTGTTGGAGGTCTTCCTCCTGTGCGTCCGACCTCCGCCCTCCCGCTTTGACATGGTCAAAGCGAGGGTCTGTCCACAGCCTATAATTTGCTGCGTAAGTGAGTGCCGTGAAACTTTTCAGTTTTCCCTCCCACTATCTGCATCACATATTTTTCTGCTCTTCTCAGCACGGAATGCGCATGCATCGCCCAACCGCAATATTCGGGAGCGATCCCAAAGCCCTCGCTCGTATCTCCCCGTCACGGGCCAAAGATTATCTTAGGTCCTTCATCACCACAGTGGCAGACGGAGTCCCAAAGTTTCCTGCGTTGGGGCTAAGCATAGAGGAAGTTAACGAAGCGAACCTGATGCTCGACATCATCGAACGAGAAGATATCACTCTGTATGTCGCTTTTTTTCCCTGTCCTCGCTGTCGAGCTACCGTCTCACGTACTCTTACTTTGAAGCAGGCATCTACAATCGGTCTCGAGGAAAGTCGCGGATATTGCGACGACGATTCAACAGCAACATACAAACGCGACTTTCACGGCTGAAATTCTCTCTCTCATTGTCGAGGTCATACAGAACCATGCCCCCTCCGTCATCGCTGACGTATTCAAGGCTTGGACTCGCAGCTCTCACTTCCCCCCCTCTTCTGCCCACACCTCCCCACGCAAGTCAGGCATGTCTCCCGATTCCGCCGAGTTTTCCGCTCGGATAGACCCCTTTGGCGAAACCCATTCTGCCCCCGCCCCCCCTCCTGAAGACAGTCTCCCTCCCTTGTCCCATCGTAACGACACAGGGCTTCATTGTCCTCTCAGCAGCTCCCTTCCGCCAAGTGACCCCTGGTCGAGTAGCTCTCTCCACGAAGTGCCTCCCTCTCCTCCGAAAACGACCACTTCCAATTCCCCTCTCAACGACGACGACACTTGGCGAATTCCGTCTGACTGGGATGTCCTCAGTGGCGGTTCTCGGAAGCTGCGGCGCGAGGGTGCATTCAGACACAAGCCAGACTGGGATGCAATGTCGACGACCTACGGGCGTGGAGATGATGTTGCTGAGGATAACCATTCAGATACACCTACGACAAATGATGGGCATATTTCAACAACCACGTCGTCCACACCTCGCGTTCGCACCCACAGACACGAGAGCCGGGGACATGCATCACCCCCTCTTACCCAGCACCCGACCTTCGATTCGGGATCGCAATTAACCACTAACGCGGAAGATGACCCTGCCCTTCAACGGCGTTCCGACTCACCGGACGCTACCGAGCTCAGACGACGTGCCGATGAGCTACGGGCGTACTTCGACGCAGGATGCGAAGGGCGGCTACCACCATATCAGAACAAGATGAAGGAAAGGAAAGATGTATCCGGCTCGCACGTTGCTACCTCCCCCAACCCTGATATCCCTGCAACCTTACCATCACCCACTCCCACCACGCCAAGGAAGAAACGGCCGCGGACCCACTCACAGTCTTCATCATGCCCACTCTTTCACTCCCCATCTGAGCCGCATGTAGACACCCCGTCTTCACCTCAAGATGGGGACGACTCCGCTGATCCCCGTGCAGTAAAGCGAATGAGAGTCTCTGCTTCGTCATCAACACCTGGACCAGTTGTTCCCCCCGTCTCCAGAAACACTCCAGCTTCTTATCACATGCCAGAGCAGACGCTCACTCCTGAGGTTTCGGCCAGGGCTTCTGGTGTAAATTCAGGAGCTAGAAGCCGCACCCTCCCAAGGCGGCGACCTCTCACGCGGGCAGCAACAATGGCGCATTTCGATTAGTGTTCTTCTATTCTCTTCATCTTTCTATTTCTTCAATCACTCTTCCCTCAAATCGTGTGTCAGTGCTCGGTTGTGTTGGGTCGTCGAAGCATAGATACGCGTGCTACATACGGTTGTTTCCATTTTCCGGCTTTCCATATTCGTGTATCTCAACCTTCGCCCGAGGTCTATCGCTTCGATTGTCGAAATCAAGATTTAATGAGGGCAGACTTTATCTGCGTTCTCCAATAATGGAAGAGTTGTGGTATGGTTGTCCCTTCTCCGTATTGTGATCAAAATTGTACATCAGCGTCTGTTATTCTGTTAGGAGAGACTTGGTGATTTGAGCAATGTTTGGCACCTACCAAACTAGGTTGGGGAGGCATGACAAATACAATTACTCCTATGCATTCCTTGTGAATCATATCATAACCTATGTAACTCCTACATAACCTTGTCCCCCTCCCTCTGAACGACTCGGACCGATTGTGGAACGACCGTCACTTCTTTACTTCTTCGCTAGACTCGGAAGGGATTACGTGGGAAGAACTCAAATTGCACTGGGCTCCGAGCTCTCGGGTACTACAGCATGAACAGAGCATATCCACGGTGAACTTGACGCGATAGTCCTCATCGAATACGATACTTACCGGTTTGTTCTTCACCATGGATCCTTTTTACGTGCCTTCTCAAGTTCTCAGCACGAGTGAAGATCTTACCGCATATACTGCACGCTGATCCTACTGCCTTTCCTTTACACTTATTTTTCCCGCTTGCAGACTTCCCATTGGACAACTTCGACGTTCTTGGCCTCTTTGAGCGGCTCGGCTTAGATTCTGTTGTCGCAGATATGTTGCATTTAGGTGTGCCAGTTGCTGGTAAGGAGGCTTGATCCACGTGCTTTCCGATAGAATTCAGATTAACGAACGATGAAGGAACTGTGGTTTGAGCCGGATCAGTACTTTGTCGGGAAAGAAGGTGCTGTGTCAGGTGCGTGGCCTGGTGAGGACACGGTAAAGTAGGTACAGTGTGGCTGACAGGTGATAATCCAGCGATAAAGCTTGCAGAAACGTGAGCAGGAGTATGAGACATATGAACACATACAGATTGCTGTACGTTGCTAGCTGAGGTGGTGAAATAAATGACTGACTCTGGCGTAGCGGAGCGGGAGCCATGTACATGCGGAAACATTGTGGGAAAGAGGTGAGCATTGGAGGGCCAAGAGCCGTGGAACCGTGCGTCGTCACTACTACCAGGCAAGCCGGTAGAACCCGCAAACAAAGTCGAGCGGACGCCGGATGGAGGGAACCCACGAGCAGCTCCAGGCAGTGATGAGCCCGTTATGGTGGGAGGAAAACCAGATTGAACAGTCGTGGCTGACGGTAGGGTATGTCCAATCGAAACGAGATGCGTAGGCGATGTGGCTGGTTCAGCCACAGCAGCACTCCCAACACCTACGTTGGCCACCCGATGCTCTCTCTGCCAGCGGGTGTATGGAGGCAAACTCCCACAAGAGCTGTTCAAAGCTTCCCGAACTGGACCTGGATAGACGGGATAACGCGTAGAGCCATGAGAAGGACAAGTACCACGAAAGGACCAATTGTTAGCCATCTGTTGAGAGACGAGACGAGAGGGAATGTGAGCTCGACTTCAAGTCGAGCCTAAATAAGTATTAGCATAGGGGGGAAAGCTTCCGAGGGGGTACTTTCGAGGAGAACCCAACTATATCACCGCGGAAGTATGTTTTCAATGTTCATAATTTGCAGGCCCTCCTCCCACGGGAACCGGAGAACTGGGTAAGTGTAACGACAGCTGTATCACAAATTTAGCGGAGTCGTGAACGGATACGGTGGACTTTCCAGCAGCAACAAGATCGCACTGGAAAAATTCGTGCATGCCGAAGAAGATGGAGTGCGTCGTGTGTCAGCGATTCCAGCTCGTCAGCCAGAAATTGCTTGCAGAGTCAACTTCAATCGGCTCCAAGAACGACCTTAGTTTTGCAAAGTCGATACCAGGTGGGTGCCCAAATCTGGAGGACCCTGAGGAGCTCGAACCAACGAGTTTCCAAAAATCAACGTCGTTCTTGGAGAATTGCTAGGATCTGTGAGTGTGCAGCTGATAAATGTCACCACCTCAGAAATTTATATCAGGTGTGGTGTTCGGCTTCGTGTGTACAAGGACTTCTCCAAACACAATGCCAAAGTTTTCGGAGTTTGTGTGCATCGTGAAGCTTTCGTACGTCTAGTCAGCAAGATGGAGTGCGAAGCTTCCTCTCAGGTGGTTTCGACTACGATAGCCAGCTGGCCTTTCGACGACCTCAATGCAGAGGTCATTCTCAGGTCCTCAGATAATGTTGACTTTCGAGTCTTCAAATGCAACCTTTCGCTCGCATCTCCTGTCTTCAAGGACATGTTCACCCTCGGTGCCCTGGTCCATGGAGAACACCCGCAGAACCCTTATTCGCTACCGGAGGTTCTTCTCCTGGAAACGAGCACCGCGTTGGACGCATTGTTCAGACTCGTCTGCCCTCTGACAGTCCCAAAACTTGACTCTATCAATGACATAAAAGCTCTCCTTGCTGCCGTCGTCAAGTACGATTTGGTAACACCGGCCATAGATCGTGCCATGAACTTGATAACCAGTCAACATTTGGAATCGAAACCGCTTTCGCTTTACGCCATTGCATGTCATTATGGCTGGAGAAGCCTTGGAGACATTGAAGATAAACGATCTTGGCCAGTCTGGAAGATATGTAGCTGAATTCGAAGACATCACAGCGGGCGACTATCACCGGCTTCTGGAGTATCACCGTGCATGTGCAACTGCTGCGCATGAGACCGACATAGAATCTATTTCGAGATTCGAGTATGCAGATCTTGGGGGTAATATTGACGAGGACATACCGTCACTCCTCTGCCGCTGTCCGAAGGACCTATGGGATCATCAGTGGTTCTTTGATTATATAGCCGCCACTCGCAAGTAACTACTTCGTCGCCCTGATCCGTCAACTGTTCAATATCTTAGTTTTCTTGAATCGTCCGAGTATCCACATACCATATGTTCCAGAATGCCCTTGCATATGGGTAACATTTCGGAGGTATACGCTAAGGCAGTTGAAGATGCCATTTCCAAAGTAAGCATACTGTTTCCTATGGTTCGAAGTCGAATCTAATTTTTCTCGTCCATGTTACACGCAAGGTGAAATTGGACTTTAAGCATTGAAGGCCATTCCCTGATCGCGAGGGTTGTTGTTTTACGGATCTGGAACGCTAGGCAACGCCAGTTTTTCGACGCTATGGAATTCTCAATTACGGACCTACGCGCTCCTGAGACAACGAACAATGATTTTGATGCCACGAAATCGTCCAGTTCGGTGGGGTTACCTGCTGAACAGTAATCGCGGCGTAAAAGCAGTCAGTTTTTCTGATACATTTTCTCTCATTGCGGCTTGCAGTCCAGCAGTGACGTAGTCGAACCTAGCGTCCGGATTCGATTTTTATTGTAACCACATCAGCGTCGACATTGTTGAATGGATCAAATATCGTGTATCGAGGACCCAGTGACTCAAACTGAACATCAACTACTTACATCATAAAAGAGATACATAATGCGGATGCAAGAGCATGGTGCGCGCAGTGTTCACAGGCGCTATTGACACCAGCATCCTATCGTATTTGTGAGACTGCCTTACTATACTTCACCTTCGAATTCACGCCAACCCGCTACCGCATATGCCATGCCACTTTTGGAGGGTGCCGATTGAAGTCATGGTCGGCAATTTTGCTTTACAATGCATCGGTTTACGCTCTGAATGGTTCGTAACTGAGCATAATTTTTAGTAGTCCTTTCTCGTCGTCAATGAGTGTTGTCAATGCAACATTTTGTCGCCGAGTCTTAGTTGGACCAAAAGCACTCTGAACGCACATGCAAGAGGGTAAAGCACCTCTGCGATAGTTCAATAGGTTGCACTGATGTGCATAGAGGCGATATGCACTCACATAAGACGTCCGAGTGAAGTCTGAGGTCTAACATGTTCTTCGTCAGCTTCCCGTTGCGTACATGCAGAAAATCGATGGCACATCACTAACTGTTTCCCATCTGGCGTGGCGAATTCCAACGAAACGGAGGCTAGTTCCAGTTGCTCCGTCTCGTACCTTATCACAGCCCAACCTTGATACGATACACCTTATTCATCCTAGACGATAATCCGACCGCTTTTTCTCAGCCAACGCTTGCAATGCGCCAAATGTGGTGTTCGCCATTCCACTTCTTCTACAAAGTCACGGGGGCGTCAGACGTAGGATTCCCGTTGTCCGAAAGATCGACGTTCTGGTTATGATAAGGTGAGAGTGCCCCCATTAATGGCCCGCCAACTACCCCCCTCCGGGGGGTAGTTTTACTGTAAGTCTATGTGCGACAAAGGTAGTTGGGCAGAGCACTGATCTGGTCTCCCGCACGCGGTCACCCTTCTCCTAGGATAGGGGTCTGGTCACAATCAGCTCAGGAGTGGCCTTGGGCCTGCAGTTTCGAGCCTGCGAAAGCTCTCGTCAGGGGGCTTAATCAACCCCTACCGCTACCTTTCCAACGCTGTTTAGGCTGCTACCAACTAAGCTTTATACAAGGGGAGTTGGCCGTGTGAAAACGGCGTCCCGCAGCGTGATGCAGCGGAGCCACGACCCCTCGTTAGGTTGGTACACCCAAGGTGGGATTCAGTAAGGGGAGTGAGGGAGCTTCGCCCGTGCGGAGCCCATACGTCACGGCCCCTACGTCACGGCCAGGAACGGAACTTTCTCGCCGCCATGCAGTACTCGTGCTGGATACAACCAGCCACGAGGCCTCTCGCCATGGGGCATGATGCCCATTCACATAGGGGTGACATAGATACGGCGATGACAACGTCTAACATACACGGCCACAGATACATTATGTACAACCATGGAACGGCCATATGCAACCGTATAATTGAGCTTGCCCGAGTCTGTCTCCTCGATTCACGTTCATGAGGTGCGCACATTCAACGGCTCGCTCACCTCTCAATGACAATTTTACTATAACATGAAGTAAACCAAGTATACCTACGCTTTGAAATTGAATCGAGCTACGCGTTCGAGCATATAAATATCGTGGTCTGCCAAGATTACTTCCCCATCGCAAGCTCCTGGTGGCCTGACTATATTTGTGCGATTAACGAAAGGCGGATATCGCGCCTCCCCAGCCCGTCCCGCCCAGTCAAAATCGATGATCATGAACTGTGTCCGGTCAGACTTGGGCACCATAATATTCACATCGCGGATATCACCGTGGACGAAACCAGCGTCGTGAAACAATCCCAGTTTTTCGGATATATTAGCAAGGACTGAGGAGGGGAGCCGTTCCCTGCAGTCGTATATCGTCTCAAACTCGTCAGAGAGCATGTCCATCACCACCATGAACCAACCATTGCCAACCGCTTCAAAACCTCGTAATGCCGGGGCACATCCCAAAGATGCGAGGAATTCATGGGCGTCGGGTGAATACTTTCGAACGAATTTGACACAGATACGATCATCTTCACCTTCAGTTCCCAAGAAAACGAGCTGGTCCGGGTCTAGCTCTCTCACATACTGGAAATGTTTTAAGGTCTTGTCCTGAAGCGATCTGTAACTCGTCGGGTGTGGGAACAAGTGAGGGAGGGCTGGTATAGAAGTAGGCGTTTCCAGCAAATTTTCGTAATACTCCTTCAGCGTCTGGGAGGCTTTGCGAAAAGCAGCCATGTGACGTGCTGCGGTAACTCCGAAATGAGTATCGGTAGGGTGATATTGAAACGAAATCGGAGATGACAGGAGTTGTGCTGTCGGACGCCTATTCCATGCGGCACCGGCGAACACGACAAGATGCGGTCCTGAAAAAAGAAATGATCAGCTTGCTAAACCCTAGTAGAAGGCCCAGGACTAACCGTAAATGGCGAGAAGGAGGCACGGCAGGGGAGACGTCACGAATTTGATAGCTGATTCTCTCGTCGACTCCAAGTAGTGTTCAACAGCTTGGAGATACAGGTCGAATTTTCCGGCTATGCACGCAAATTCGGCAATCACATAACAATGTCTATTGTCCCTATCTGCCAGATATCCTGTAGTTTGCGTTTCATTGGTGGTGAAGTGGATGTGGTAGCTTTGAAATTGCATCTCAACAGCTTGGATCCGTTCAGCTTCACTGTCGTACAAGGCCGACATAACTGTCGCGAGACGCTCGACGAACCTGTTGTCCTCGGCGGTTACTTCGATTTTCCGACAGTCATCCACAAACTGTCCGAAGACAGGATGCAGTAGGGTTGTAGGGATAGTTTCCTCATATTTGCGAGGACGACCACATGGTATAGCTTTTTGTCTTTGTGGATCACGCTGTCGTGTCCAAAATGTGGATCGAGGAGCAGCCCTGGAAGACTTTTCCTTTGCAGTCTGTGTCAGGGATGCCTGTGCCGCGGTCGTAATCGGATCGACATTCCCAATATGACGGTATGACAACGGAAGAGCTGTCGTGGCCGCTGCGAGCATGAGTCAGTATGAGTCAGTATCGTTACTGCTTCGCTTACTTTTATCGAGCAGCTCGACGACAACACATGGCGTCTGAGAAAATGGAACATCATCGAAGACCCTTTTCATCAACTCGTTCCCTTGAAGAAGTCGACCCGATCCTAGAGGAGGAAGACTCCCGGGGAGCCCGGCTTCTTCATCAGTGGAAACCTTATAGAGCTTCAAGCAATCAGGATATGCTGGCTTGATCATATTTTTGAGGTCATCAACACTGTCCTCCCAGGAAATTTGGACATCAAAGAAGTTTGTGGCATCTGCCCCTTGAATCCGACAACGAAGAGAAAAAGCCACGCTGTCTAGATACGCAAAGAATGATCGTCATTGAAGTCAGCTGATATTGCATGCACCACATACCGATGATGAGGTGGAGCTGGTCGTCGGGGGGAGGTGGCGTGAAAACAGCTGACAATTTCGTCAAAGACCGTAAAGGTTCCCCCAGACTGGAGATGGTGCAAGCACCGAGAACATCCTCAAGGATATCGTCTTCACCATATGGGAGGGTGACTTTGTGAAGATTGAGAGCGTCGGCATCGACGTCACGAAAGGATAACGGGTACTCGCTCTTGATAACCTTTTGGAGGGCTCCGACAGTCTCCGTGCTCGAAATTTTGACGGAAAAGATATCAAGAAATGTGTGACCGCGCACCCAGCAATTGAGCTTTATCATGTCTGCTAGACAGGGCCGGGATAATCATGACGATGGATTCAGGTGCAGGTGCAAAGTTTGCGATCAGAAGGGTGATGGAATACAGTGATGAACGCACGAGAACTGGGTGTACTGACGATGATGAGCCATTCGCCATTAGGGAACAGTGTGGATAACTCGGTTCGTCCATCAAGGATCCGTTTGCCACTCGGATTCCACTGCTTGAGCTCGTCTTCGATATCCAAAAGCCGGAGAGAGTAGAGATCAAGGGTTCTCGCATCCACACCCTCGAGGGCTTCTACATTCTTGTTCTTAATGGCCTTTTTGAGATCTGCAACGGTGTCTGCTCCTAAAAGCTCAACCGTGAAGATCCTTTCAACGTCTTCACCGTGGACCCAACAGTCAATCTCAAGGGTGTCCGAGTTCATGTTTGGTTAGAGTGACACGGAATTCCTAGATGAGTTGTCTGAAAGAGGACTGGGAAACGAAACAATGTTAATTACCCTGGCAAGGTTTGGATTCGAATGAGTTGTCTGAAAGAGGATACGCAATGTACATAACAATGTAAACTATCCTGGCAAGGTTCGGACGGGTCACCCGGTCACGAGTGGCATTCGAAGGAGCGGACAGCCACCGCAAATTGAATTGTAGATCTGACCAATGATATGGCGTATCGTAGTAGATTATCGGGTTTTCGGAAAATTGCAAGTTAGTCCAGAACCGCGCGGACTATCGGACCTTATCATCTCGTTGCCGTCCCTCCATAACGATGACAGGAATGAAATGAGGGATAAAATATATCCCAGGTGCAACACGACACCGGTCTAACCAGCTCTCGCAAGAATGTCGTGGGTAGGAGTTTTCCAGCGTCATCGATGATCTCACCCGAAGCCCAGATCTGAGTACCCCGCGCCGCGACCACTCACACCACGGTCTAGGCTCCACACGGGACTTGGTAGAACGCAACGCCATATCGACTTCTTTGTTCTCATCACTTCCAGACGAGGGACTCCATCACCGCCGAGCAGGGTATGTCGAAGTTCTAGCCTTTGTGTTGCGTCATTGGCGACACTCGTTGTGGACATCACGACATTACCCTAGGCAAGCATCATGCGACGTCCTTATTCCCTACTTACCGACCCCTCCATAACATAGGCTGATTGCGTAACAGGCTTCTCGAACCCCGGAGCGATGTCCTCTGCACCTATCCCCATTTTCACTCACCCACGTGTGTCTGGTGACATACGCGAGAGTACCGTCCAGTTGTCCAATTTACCGTTTTCTCCCCTTAGACGACCGTTTGTCCTCCAGGAACAGTCGTTTACGTATAACAAACCTTACTCTCAACGTACACGAGTGCAAGACTTTGATTCTGATTACGCTCACCGTATTTCTTCGTCTTCTCCCATTGGATCAGTGACTTTTCTTCGCCAAGATGATCAAGATCGAGACCGTGGTGGTACTGGAGGTCCAGGCCTTAATTCCCATCTGCAAACCGCGTCTTTACATACCGTCTCTGTCCCCATCACAGACTTCCCTGCACCTTCTCCTCCCGCGGACTCCTCTTCAGAGACGGGAACATCACAAAAGATGATTTCTGCTTCTGCACATGAGGATACGTGTTCTGGTTCTCCCTTATTCAGACCATCGGGCCTGTCTCTTTTACTTGCTCGAAAGCTGGCAACGCCTAACGATGGAGACTTGTCGTCGATTGACGAGCGCTTACGATCGTCGTCTCTCAAAACTGATGGATCTCTGCCTGACGACCCTCGTTCTCAATCCAGCGGGAGGAATGAGATCGTTTCCCGCGACAATGGTACTTTCCCGGTACCAGAGCGAGAACAAGCGCTACCCCATACGCTATCCGAAACGGCGCCCTTGTTGCCTAGACATACCGTTACCGCCCACCACAGTTCTCTGGGTCCTCCCAAGAAATCTGTTCTCAGGGGATTGCTTTCCAGATTGCATCGCTCTTTCAACGTTGATGTTGATGTCAGCGATATGGCCAAAACGGTCATTTCTTCTGTTCCTGCAGTCATATTTGGCACCCTTTTGAACATTCTGGATGGCCTCTCGTGTAAGACATTTTGTCCATGTCCATCCCATCCTCTTCATGGACATTTCCACAGACGGAATGATAATATTCCCTGCTTCCGGCGTTTTCACTACCTTGGGTGGAATGGGCGTATCCCTATTTTTCATCTCGTGAGTATGAGTCTTCCTTTGCTACTATCGGCGGCATGGTATCGCCGACATTGCTCGCCCGAGAATTCAAGTACTGAATATAGAACGATAACTTGATATTTGAAACTGACCGTCATTTCCAGAACAGTCGTTTCCCAACTCGTCTACACGCTCGGTGGCAGTCAGTTCTCAGGTGCGAATGGGAGTATGATGATCGAGACAGTGGTATGTCTATATCCCATGCATCTTTCCACAATTTCCAATCTGATTCGGCTTCCGATGTTCGAACGTTGTACTTTTGATTACTAAATCCCCTATGAGGATAGCCGTTCTTTCATATCATCGCGTCCATGATAGAGAAAGAAATCGGACAAGAGCACGTGCGTGAGGTAATCGCAACAACGTTGGTCGCATTCGCCTTGTCCTCTGTTTTGACGGGTGAGTATATTTTGCGTGAAATCATATTACACCTCTTCTTGCCTCGATACATTGAGCCTATGTACCAAAAACTGGCACTGATTATGTGCAGGACTGACGTTCCTCCTGCTTGGATACCTACGTCTCGGTGTCATCATCGGATTCTTTCCGAGACATATCCTCGTTGGGTGTATAGGTGGAGTTGGCATGTTCCTTATACTGACAGGGTGAGCAAAATTCGAACTGACCCGAGTCCTTCCGCCTTCGGATCCGTCTAACTCCGTCACATTTACCCGTCTGTTGCACAGATTGACTGTGAGCACTCGTCTCCCCTCCGATGCGCTCGATCCACCTACGTGGGACACTGTCCATTACCTAATGACAAATGCTCACGCACTCGGACAATGGATCCCACCGCTGGTATTGGCGATCCTGATGAGGGTTATTACTTCCCGGTGGAAGCATCAGCTCGTGTTTCCGATCTGTGAGTACTGTTGTCTTCCTTTCCGGCTTTCAACACACTCATGCTTACTGGTACCTGATCCCTTTTTCGGACGATAGATTTCTTGGTGATTCCAGTGGTGTTTTATGTGATCGTGATCGCTGCAGGTCTGGATCTGGATAGGTTACGAAAGGACGGATGGCTATTCGATTCTGCAGGAACGACTGGGGCCGGGGGGTGGTATGAGTTCTACACCTATCTCGGTGAGTCCGTCTCTCGCCACGACATTGTGCGTTTCTGGAGTTATTGATGTTTATGAAGACCTCGGCTTGATTAAGTGGATGCCGATATGGAATACGTTGCCAACGCAGTTTGCACTGTAAGGGTCATCATATCCTATATTTAAGATGAACAGGGTCAGAAGGATTATCTCGGGATAGGTTATTTTTTAATATTTTGCATCCACCCCTGAACGTTCCTGCTTTGTGTAAGCGTAATTCATGGCTCCACTTTCCATGACCATTCACTGACTTCATGTTCACGACGATGTGTGTAGCTGTTTCGTTGGATCAAGATATCGACACCAACAAGGAACTTGTTGGGCATGGATTGTCGAATTTGATATCTGGGTTCTTGGGTTCTGTGTATGCTTGCCTTCTTTCTCGTCATCGGATCATGCTAATGAGTCCGCGCCGTTCGTAGGCCTAATTATCTTGTCTACGTCAATACTTTGATGTATGTGTTCCCTACAGTTTTGTCCTCACTCGGTACTCACGCGAAATTTTGTCGTTCGATAGGTTCTACCGCGTCGGGGGAGGGAATAGGGTTGCAGGGCTTATGCTCGCACTCGTGACCCTTCTCATACTGATGGTCGGCACGGCACCAGTT
>JANFAE010000795.1:0-29498 GCA_024613145.1 Pisolithus marmoratus | reverse complement strand
CGACGAATGGGCACCTGTCTTCGACGAAGTATTCGAAGCCTCTTGCGAGGGTGCTGCCATCACCATTGAGGTTGTTAAGGCTGCCATGATTGAGCGTGGCATCCTCTACCGTCCCAGTAAGTAAATCCCCAAACCACAATGGAGAGTGATTTCACTGCAAGCATTTCACAATTTTTCATCCCAAAATATGCTGAAAAAATTGAAAAAGAGATATTCTTTTATTTCAGCTGTTTTCAAAGAAAAAAGGTGAATATAATGTAATGTTTTCTTTGTCTTTTCTGCCAAAAAACATGAATTAATGGTAATGCCCATTAGGTTCTTCACTAATGGGTATTAGCATCAATCAATGTTTTTAGTAAATCATGCAAAGGAAACAAAGTGTTATTATTGCCTTTTCTCTTTGAAAACATGTGTCAAAAAAGAGTATCTCTTTCTTCAATTTTTTCAGCATGTTTTCTCAAGAAAAATTGTGAAATGCCTGCAGAGTTTGTTGACGTTTATCAGGTGTTCATGAACTCTCTGCTCCTCAGGCTTCGTCTTCCGGTAATAAACTTTCTAATTCTACATCAAATAATTATTGAACAACCTTGCAGCCAGTGTCTCCAATGCCCCCCTTTCCCGCGGTGTCTCTTCCTCGAAGACTCATGAGTCAATTTTTCATCTTATGGTTCATATCCCATTGCCGACCCACCCTTCAGACAAGGTCTCCCGCAAATCCGATGGTCCCCTACCCCCAGCAAAGCGTTCAAGACCCAGCATGTCCGTTCATCGGTTCTTGGATACATCCGTGCAGGAGGACGCCGAGGACGACGACGAAAGTGTAGATGAAAATGACCGAGATAACGAAGTGGATCACCGTCCAAGAGTGACCCAGCTTGGTCAGTCCGGGCGAACGACTTTCAACCAACGCCTCAACAATCTTTTCCACCGTTATAGTCGCGAGGGGAGTGTCGCAGGATCTAACTCGAGAGCGTGTCAAAGCCCTGTATGCAATACCAATGTTGGCATGGACGTAGATGTGGGCCAGATTGAGCTGAGAATCTTCATGATAGAGTTGCCCACCGGTGAGTAACTGCTCCTTCTTTCTTCACTTGACGTCTTACCCCATCTTCATTAGCTGGTGCTGCAGCCTTCGTTTTAAAAAACCTCAAGGGCCAAAGTTTGCACTGCCGGACCTTCCGCTCGCTCCCTCGACGTATTTTCATAGAAGCTTGCAGTCCGTTGGAGGTTCAACAAAGCCTCCCCCTGTCACACAGCACCCTCGTCAAGGACATCATGCGGATACCAAGAGAAGAGCTGATATCCATCACACAGCGCTGCAACATCCCGGTACGTTCTTGGGTACGCATATTATTTGGTACCCTCAAGGGCAATATCGCCTATGTACTCTGCGTCGAGGACGGTTCCATCGGCGCACTTGTCGTTCCTCGGTCGTTGCCTTACCAGTCTGACCCTCAAAGTCCGTCCAATGAACAGAGCATATTTGATGTGGACTTGGCCAGGGGGCATGGTTTAGAGGTAACCGTTTCCACAAGTGACGAGGGGCATCCCATTGCCTACTGCGAGGGGAAGGAGTATTATTATGGCTGTAGTTTCAGCTACTTCCCCACAAAGTGGGTGAAGGTAGTGAGCGTGCCTTTGCCTGACGAAATTGCCTGGTTTTCCCTGGCATCAGTAGATCCCCTGTTGGTCGACCGCACGCTTACAAGATTCTCGGCTCAATGGTGGCAAGATGGAGACACTGGGTGGATTTGTTATGGTGAATTTGCAGGCAAGTTAGCTCGCATCGTCGTGATGGACAGCCAATGTGAGTCGGTCACTGTCTGTGTTTCAACGGAGAGATCAAGTGATGAGGTTGTCGAGGCACTGGAAATCTCTGTACATGATTTCAAACTGGAATTCCCCACTGGCACTTCCATCCAGGTTATCGCGGGTCTTAACTGTGGCTTTCAGGGCATTGTGATAGGCAAAGTGGATGATATGTACATACTGCAGGGCAGTGACCAACAGGCAAGTCATGGCCTTGCGAAGTAGATTGTTTATTGACGTGTTTGTAGCTCGATGTCCCAGCGATATTCCTAGCATCGCACGTCTCCCCGACAACATACATCTCTCGAGAGCCTGACAACCAAGTGCCGGATGATCCTCTGATTCGTGAGAGCCACATACAACCAGGGGACTTCATACGCGTCATCAGTGGGCCACACAAAGGTCTTTGCGGCATGCTACACTGGCACAGCGGCTGCGAAATATTGATCACACCGTCCATGCTTCAGCAGGCTGACCCTGACAACCTCGGAGATAAGGGAAAGTCCAGGGCCCAAGAACCCGAAGTTCTCGGCAGCGATGGTGATATCGATGAGGGGAGTGACCTCATACAGGTGTCTGTCAGTATGGACGAGGTGCTTATCATACCCCCATCTACCCTGCAATTCTCCAGGGAGAAGGGGTATGATGTTACTATCGGCGACCGTGTTCGAGTGGCCCATGGTCCTGCTGTAGGCATTGAAGGGCTCGTTTGTTCTGTTGACTTCGTATCTGGCCGTCTTACAGTTCTGGCTGATGATGGTCCATTGGTAAGTGTTCGCACCTTCATGCTTTTATACTGTTCTAATGAAGTTATAGCATAATGTCCTCATCGGTTTTTGCGTCAAACTAGAAAACCATTCTCTTCGTGACGTAGAGCACCAGGTTGGTCACGAGGTATGGATCATCTCCGGTCCCAGAAAGGGGTATAGAGGAACGTTGCGGTCAGTAGGCAGAACTTACTGCAATGTCGCGATCGAATCTGGCATTATGCAGTTAAAAATACTGCAGTCGTCACTGAGTAAGTGACTCCCTCTCCTAGTAGCACACACTAACTCCCCCCTTTTTTTTCCCCCAGATCTGGCATGTTCCTCAATGGGGCCATCTTGGATTCTACATGAATGGCGGCATTCATAGAACTGTGCCGGAAGTCATTTGTTTGGACTGTACCTCGCAGCACTACTCCACCCACGTCACAGTCGACTGTGGATCCTTCAGCCGAATCAGGTCCAAGCACCTTGGCCTGCGACCCCTGGGTCCCTCACTCTGACGATACTACCCCTCGGCCCCTCAACGAGCTGGCGCAAGCAGAGGCTGACTATGGTACATAGACTTTCCACTCCATCATAGATCCAAACTAACTTTACTGTTCAGGGTGTGTTCCTTGGCTCTTTGACAATAATTTCTGTGACTATGCCAACTGGCGTGTATGCCTGAGGGTTGCCGCGTCTTACAACCGTGGTTCGCTGCTCAAGCGAGTGGTCCACACTACAGTTCCTGACTGCTTCTCTACGGTCGTACATGGGCTTGGCTTAGCACCTCCTGGTCATGTGTCAGTCACTGTGACCTCAAGTACAGTGAGCGCAAATATCGAACATCACTTCATTCCAGCGTGTGACTTGACTCCCGCGAACCCGAGAAGTGCTGGTCAGTATTGTCTCGTACTACATGGCGAGCTCGCTGGCCAAATTCACCAGGTTAAGAAATGTCAAGTGAAAAAAGATCCGAAAGGGGTAGAGTTGGAGGACGGTACCAAGCTTCCACTGGGGGATGTTTGTCAGGTGATCCCTGCAAATTGACCAGGCAGTAGGTCTCAATCTAATATGGCTGTAATTTCCTGACTTTTCTAATTCATAGGGGTGAGTTGGGTTCATATGCGCGCATCATTGTGTATATAGGATCATGGCATCATATAAATGTAGACCCAATGCAATCCATGTCCTTCCTGAGATATAGCTTTGCTCCAAAGATAATGCTCGTGATCCACTAACTCTTCCTCAGTGCTGTTCCAAAGCTATCATCTCCATCTATGCCATCGCCTAAATATGTTCAATCACGTTGATGATCTGACGAAATGAATACCTAGTGTGGAGATTACTGGGCAGGCATTGGGCGCCTTGTGCCCCCTCATTGCGTGATCACTTCTGAGCGTATGGAAACTGATTTCTAATTATTTACTTTTGTATTACATTTTGATCATTGGAAAACCTATTATTTCGATGATCTCAGAATCTATTGTGTAACATTAAATTAAGCGTGCCTTCAAAGTGATTTCCAAATTTAAACTTTACTTATTGTTGCTATCTTTTTGGGCAGATATTATTGTCAATAACCTTGCGACATTCACACTATATATACTTTTCAATTGTCTTTGGATAGATATCATAATGTTTCTCCTGATATAAACTGGTGATAAAAATTATAAGCCTTCTCGGAATAAAATTTTATAAGGGCGTGGTAACTTGAATCATAATAAAAAATATTGTTTTCACTTTCGAATACTCTTTAAAGCATCTGAAAATATTGAAACTGCCACTGTGTGAATATTACACACGTGACATGTGAAATGAACTCCAACAAATCCAGGCTGCTAGCTCCTTTATTGGTCTAATGGTGTCAGATAATTAATCCCCAGTAACACCAAGCTACTGTATATTAATATGTACCTGTCAGATAATTAACTACAGGTGATCAGTAAGTGTAAAGACTAAATAAAAGGATGACTTACTCCCCAGTAACACCAAGCTACTGAGGAAGGGAGAAAATTTATCCTACTGTGTGTACGCATTTTTGCTTATGTAAGCAACAAACCTTCGCACCAAAGTAAGTACTACTAAGAGGGCAGTTTAATATTCCAACAAATGGTTAGTGAAGTGGACCAAAAGAGTATAAGTATGGAAAGCGCCAAGCAGGTAAATTATGCGTAATCCTGCGGTTCAGGCACTGATATTTATTCTCCAGCCGCCACTGATCATTTTCAGTGGAAGGTGTACTAACTCTTTGTAGAACTCACTCACGGGCTGTGCAAGCCAACTACTGGGGAAATCACTCAATTCGTCGGGTAAAGTATATTAGCGTGTCAGATGCATGCATGCAGCTTCACCCCACCTCACAAATGCCCTCAGTAACAGATTCAGAAGCTATCATTAATGACTTCGTTGACTACATACGCCCAGCTTTCGTCCTTGCCGTGACAAACACTGTATTCTCCGCTTCCCTGTTTACCCTATTTGTTGTCCTTGTTGCACTCTCCACCAAGGAGTCTCGACGCCGCCTGGCATTCCGACTGAATGTGCTTTCTATTTGCCTCGCCTTAACGATGGGAGTAATGGTCGGCTTCGGCAGTGTAAAGTTCACACTGGGGCAGTTCGATCAGCTGTCGACAAGTGTCAGTATTGCTACAGTCGTCTTCAACGTCTTCCTGCCGTTACTGTGCGACTCGATATTGTTAACTCGCCTCTTTGCACTCTATCCCCTCTCCAGTACACATCCGGCGACTCTATTGAAGATATTTACATTCCCCTTCTGTGTCAAATGTGCTCGGCTAGTGGTTATCGTACGTTCACCTCGTCAATATCTAAGTCCACGCATGGTGATTCTGAATGCAGATTCTTCTTGTCAACAACTACGCTAGGACTTTCACGATTATAGCTGGTTACGATGCATTCAGCAACCTTAACTTAATTGCTGAATGGACGATGCAAATGGCAGATAACATGTGAGTTAGTACACTGTCCAGCAATTGATCGAAACCTTTCATCGTTTCCCTATCAAAGGTATTCCGTTAGTCTTTTCCTTTATAACCTCCATGTCCGCATGAGTCCAATAAAACACGGTGGGTATGCTCTCTCATATCTTTTCAGGGAGACTGAACAACACATTTCCTGGCATGCAGCAGGCGGAATGTCGGTCCGTATCCGCCAAATTTTTTACATCTCTGCAGCCAATTTTGTATTCCCTCTCATGTTCAACATTGTATTGATCATTACCGTGGTGACAAATCAGCTCTATGCTATCGGTGGGTTGTTGTTGCTACTGTTTTTTATCAACAGCTACGTAGCCGTCACGGGTGTATTGTGCGCAACGGTCTGGTTCTCCAGGTCAGAGTGGGTCCGGACTCGCAGCAGACCATTACCTGCTCACGTGTTCATGCTTAAACCGAACTTGCAAAGGGTACTTGAGGCCGGGGGGAAGGGTGGGAGTGACGCTATAGTAGTTGGCAAGAAGTCTGCCACCCTTGACGCGGACGACTTGGAGCTCGGACCTGTACCGCAGTGCACCGAGGAGATGGGATAAGCACTACATGACGTGATCCCCACCCCCTCTTGAAGTCAAAACCACATCATGTTTTTATCCTATTTCGTTTGTGCTCACCCGTGCACTCGCATACGACACTTCTTGAAATGGGGGGTTGGAGCGTTCCGGAGCTCACTATGCACACACATTGGGTTCTCTGTAGCATAAAATGTATAAGAGATTGGAGCGCATGGGAGAATTGATGGTCCGGTCATCCCATCCCCAACTTGGATAAATGCAAATTCATTGTTTTTATTTCCTGGCATCTTCAGAAAATCTTCATTGACTAGTATTGGTCTTGACATATTAATCAAACACCTACAGTAGGTGTGCATTAGACGTGGTGTTTAAAGGTCGGCTCGTGTTCTATTCAGGGTCTCATAACGGATGCGTCAGTGGCATGAATCAGGCTGGAGGTTGGAAGGTAAACCGTAAATCCAAACACCTGGGTGCCGGCCGTAAAATAATGTGAGTCGTTTTCTCTACAATTTTAGGGAGGGATACATATGTGAAGGACGGCCATGAGGCGTTGATCTCAGAAGCGAGAACAAGAGCTAACTGACATTTGGTCCACTTACACCTTCGCATGGGAACAGTCACTGACGCAGCTGGCAGGCATGAAGCTGGAAAGCCGCAGGACTTACCTATGGCAAGAGGAAGGAGTTCTATCCAGCCTGCGCTTCACTAAAACCCTCTTAGTCGCTAGCCTCACTCCTACCTTCCCACTGAGAAGGTAGGAATGTGTAGGTCTCCATAGCACATCGGTATCTAATCGAGTCTTGGTAGCAGTTGGTATTTCGAGTAAAAAGTTTAGAGTCAGTTCGGAATGTGTAGAAAGTAGTTAGCCGAAATAGTGGGCAGCTGCTATTCTGGCTAATCATTCTCAAGACTTTGTGGCATCTTCAGCACAGCTCAACCGAATATTTGGAGCCTGAACCTTCACTTTCCCAGGATGGCTTTCTATTGCAAACCTCGATCCCAGCTCAACATCAGGCATATTCATCATCTCCTCCTTGGCCTCAGTGCATTCATCGTACTCTGCAGCATCAAGACCTTTCAGATCATGAGCATGCAGAGTGCTCCAAAGAGAACTCATGCACACTGGTCAGTCGACGAAACAAATCAGATGCTTGATCTCTTGATCCAGAACAAGGTGAGGATGGGTCAAGCGTCCTCATTCCCAGCAAGTGTCTATGCAGAGGTAGCGAAGCAACTTGGCCCTGATAAGAATGGTACCATGGTGGGGTCGAAATGGAACTCGGTAAGTCTCATTCCATTCATCTGTCTTGTGCTGCTAATCAGGATGCATCAACAGCTCAAAAGAACTTGGAGAGCGATAACCACTTATAACTGTCACTCTGGTTGCAGTTTTCATGCGACACATGGTGTGGATGTGCAAAGTCAGGCTGAACGAGAAGCATGGGATGCATTTGTCGCGACTGATTCATCTGAGGTGAGTAGTATCAAAAAAATATTCGGGAAATGTGTACAAACTCCAGTTCAGAGTAAAGAAATGAGCCAGTTCCAAAACAAAGGTTGGCCCTTCTATGACAAAATGTTAGAGCTTTGCCCCAGTGGTTCTGGTGCTACTGGCGCCTATGCCTTCGCACCATCAGAAAGTATATCTGTTGACCAGGGTGCTGATGCTGATTTCGATGACCTGTATGCCAACCAATTTCCGATACCTGATGTGATGTACCCAGAACTTGGACTCGACGACTTGCTGCAGCTCGGACGAAACATATCCTCGACCAACCCCACCATGCAGTCCTCCACTGTTGAGGACACATTTTCTATACTGAATCAAGTCAGGCCTAACCCCTGCTTTTACAATCATGCACAGTCCAATGCCTCTATGTTCTCCCCATCCCTGGGGTCATTGTCAGATCTGCCTGACTTTACCCTCCCTTCGTCTCCCCCCATCCCGACCCCATCCTCTGGAATATTTTCACACCCACCCACCTTTGCTCCCCCATCTCCTGTCACCACTCCAGGCTCATCACCTGGTGTGCACCTCTCCACTTCCCATATGACCCTCGTCTCTTCCAAGGTTTTGAAGGGAAAATCCAAGGGACGAACATCTGCACATTCTGGGGTGTCTTCATTGAGTTCATCAGCAGCTGTCAGTAGGCAGTCTAAAGCTGCAAAGACCGAGCCTTCCATTGCGCCAGCACTGACCAGTATGACTGGCATACTCCATGCAACTGATACTATGTGTGAGATCAAGGAGATCCTGCTGTCTTCCCCTACTGCACCCCCCCTGAGGCCCCCATCGTGATTCCTACTTCTCATGACACTCCCCCTGACAATGTCATCTGCTGTGCATTGAGTGTTCTCATGACGGATGCAGTGCTCAACCCTACCATTAAGGCTGAACTCACTCTTGCTTTTCTCAGCAACAAGGCACTCTCGCAGATGTATATGGACTTGACCAATCCAGTTGTTCGACACCACTTCACCATCAGCTGGTTCCAGAGGAACTGTTGTACACAGCTGGGTGAAACCTCAGGTGGGTCAGATGCTGTGCAGTCTGCCACCAGCGATGTTCCCTCTGCTCCATATTATGATCAGTCCGAGTTCATGTAATTCATGTTGTTTTCCTGCTCGCTTTTGCATATCTCTCTTGCTCCTCACTGTTGTATTAATGACATGTATTCAAGCTAATTGTAGCTACTATTACATGTCAATGAAACATCATCATCGTCGTCATCGGTATCATCCATCTTGCATGCTTGTCAAATTCTAAGATAGTCCTCCCACATACAATCTGCAATCCTATCGCGTTGCTCGACATCACTATCCTCATCAGCATCAGTATCACGTTGGAAATGATTGAACTCCTCATCCATGTCATTCTCATCACCATCACTGACTGTTTCGGGTTCGTGAATGCAAATGAAATTGTGGACGGCGCATAACGCCACAGGGATGCATCTCTGAACATCAAGTGTATATGGGTGACCGAGAAGGAGAATCCTAAATCGGTTTTTCAGGATGCCAAATGCTTGTTCGATAACATTTCATGCTGAGGCATGCCGCAAGTTGAACAGCTCCTTCTTGTTAACTGGCCTGAATTTAATTCATTGTTTTCCATTAAAAATAAAATAAAATAAAATAAAAATGCTTACTGTATGTTTGCACAGCCCCATTCAGCCAAATGATATCGCACACCATGATATGGAATGAGTAGTCCAGGCTTGGAAGGATACCCAAGGTCAGCAAGGAGGTACTTGCCCTCAGGTATCTTTAGACCATGTCCTAGCACGCTGTCATACACTCTTGCATCTGAAGCCGACCCCTCCCATCCCGTGAGCACATATTTGAAGATCAGATCAAAGTCGCATATGAAAAGGCAGTTCTGGGATAAAAAACCCTTGCAATTTTGATATGCAGCAGCTGCATAACTGGGGGGGGCCACCGCGATGTGGCTACTGTCGATGGCACCAAGTGCATCCTTGAAATATGGCCAGAATTTTGGGTTAGATCGTAGCTTCGATGAGACCATGTTGGCATCAAGTGGAGTGATAAGTGTCATGTGGAATGGTGATGATGAAAAAATCGTAACCATTTTGTGGAAGTAGCTACTAGAAAAATGAGTTAAAAGGCTGGAATTTATCAAAGGACATACCATGATATCATTTCATTCAAATGCTGAAACCGCTCACCGACATGTCTTATGGAAAGACCTGTAACACTTATGTATAGAAAAATCGCAAGCTGTTCTTCTAATGAAACAAACTTGGAGTTGGTGTGACCCTGGTGTCTGAGGATTGAAATAAGATGGTGGAATACGTCCGTGTGCATGCCAAGTTCATTGCAGATGTGCTCCGGATGGCCAGTGAGCAGTTCAATGACCCATCCTTCACCAGAGAGGATCAAAGTATGGTACAGTTCTGGATCTTTGCGGGGAGGAGGGATTGAGACACTGACTATGCTCGTCAAGGCGCAGATGATGATGCTGAGGATGAGTGTCATGTAGCAGAGAAGGCGTTGTCGCTGTTCTGGTCATAGATTGACCATGGCTGGGATCCGGCATCGACCGAAATTCCCAATCAGTTCCCAAATCAGCTTTGTTCACATTCTAGCGGAGATTGATCTGAGTTTCACCTCGCTTGGTGCTCTAACCGGAATAGCAGCTGCCCACTATTTCGGCTAACTACTTTCTACACATTCCGAACTGACTCTAAAACGGAGATGCACTTGGAACTCAGGGATTGATAACCATGCCCACTCCTGGGTGTCACTCCCATCCGAACATAATCAAGCTGTCGTCGAAGCATCCGTTCATTGTCGTAACCCGATAAAGCTGTCTGTGATCGACTGGGTTGTGTATCCTAAACCATTGTTGTATTTGCACAAGCTCGGAAGCATGCATGGCTATGTTGCACGTCTGGATGAACATCCACTAGTGCATCTTCCACGCGGCTTGTTGTGACTAAATCGTTTCTCATATAGGTTGAGGTCTTCAGACCATCCCTCCTTCGTGTGTCATGTTTCGTAATCAGCACTTCAACTTCGCATGAATAAGCACAAAGGGTGGCGTTGCTACTGGCTTGGCATTGACAATGAAGGAAAATATTGCTGGTTGCGCCCAACGAATCGGGCATGTATTTGTTCATTTGCACGTTCTGCACACGAAACGAACACCAGGTGACCTTGGAGGCAGGGCGCACCACTGATCGCAACTTTCGCTTTGCTACTGCACTAGCCGTAACACCGGCTTCCCGGGAACCCTTTCCTCACTGCTACTAACGTGTATGAACAAACAGTAGCTCCCGTGCCAGCTGACTGATGGTGAAATGGAACGCAAGGATGCCAGTATGGAAAGCGCTCTGTAACTGTCGGGCAAGGAGGTAAATACGAAATCTTATGGTGTCAAGACTGATAATATTCTCCAACCGTCACTGATCTCTCACTTCATGGCGGTGTAGACCAGCTTCCAGGGCAACCATTCGATTCATCGGGTAGAGTATATTAGTCGTGCATACACATGCACTCAGATTCACCCCACCCCACAAATGTCCTCAGCAACAGATCCAGAAGCTATCATTAATGGGTTCGTCGACTTCATGCATCCAGCCTTCGTCGCTTCCGTGGCGAATACCGCTTTCTCTGCTTCTCTGTTTACCTTGTTTGTTGTCCTTCTTGCACTCTCCACCAAGGAGTCTCGACGCCGCATGATATTCCGATTGAATGTGTTTGCTATTTGTCTCGTCTTAACAATGGGCATATTGGTTGGCTTCAGCAATGGGGAGATTGTACTAGGCCAGCTCTATTGGCTTCCGGAAAGGGACTATGTTGCTGCAATCGCCTTCATCCTCTTCACACCATTACTATGCGACTCGATACTGTTAACTCGCCTCCTTGCACTCTATCCTCTTTCCACTACACGTAGGACCACTCTACTGAAGATATTCGCATTCCACTTCTGCGTCAAATGTGCTCGGGTGGTAGCGCTCGTGCACTACCTTGTCGAACTGTAAGTCCGTGCATGGTAACTGTGGACAAACTCTTTTCTCAATGACAACATTAGCTCTGCGGATATGGAAGATTATAACGCCTTCTTCTGTAACCCGAACTTGACCGCCGAATGGGCAATGCAAATAGCAGATAACATGTAAGTTGGCAAACTCTCGAGCAATCCATTGAACGCCTTCACTGTTTCCCCTTTGAAAGGTATTCTGTTAGCTTCTTCCTTTACAACCTCCATTTCCGCACGGGTTCGATCAAATGCAGTAAGTATGATCTTCCATACCTTTGCAGGCGGACTGAATGACATGCATTTCCCCGAATGCAGCAGTTGGAATGCCAGCCCGTATCCGCCAAATCTTTTATATTTCTGCCGCCAATTTCGTCTTCCCTCTTATCTTCAACATTGCACTAATTATCTTCATCACGACTACTGCGACGACTAATCAGCTCGCAGTCATTGGTGGGTTGCTAGTGTTGGTCAACGGTTACGTAACTGTCATGGGTGTGTTGTGCGCTACCGTCTGGTTTTCGAGATCGAAGTTGGCCCGGACTCGCGCCAAACCATTACCCGACGGCATGTTCTCACTCAAACCAAACTTGGGAAGGGTATATGACAACGGCCGGAAGTATGAGAGTGAAATTATGGTAGTCGGCGACAGGTCTGATACGTCTGGTACGACAGACTTGGAGGCTGGGCCCGTGATGAATTGTCAGCCACCCAACACTGATGAAAGAGGATAGGTACTGTACAGTGTGACCCAAACGCTTCTAAAGTCAAGACCGCATTATAATTTATCCCAGTTTATTCGTGTCCTCACGACTAACATACGACACGACTAGAAACTGGGGTACCAGGAGTGTTCCGTAGGTCACTATGTATATTGGAATGTGTGTAACATACAATGTATAGAGCCAGTTATCCCGCTCTCACATTTGGTTTTGTGCTGGACACCCCTGAGTTCCCAAAATTTCCTCCTCGACTAGTATTAGTCCTGACATGTATATCCAACACATGCGGCGGATGCACATTTGAGAGGATGTTTCAAGGCTGTTTCGACGATGGTCTGCTCAGGGTCCCGTAAGAGACTTCGACGCACCAGGGGCACATTCACTTGGCCACGAAGTGATGATATGGGTTTTTAATCTCGAAGGCGAGAACAACGGTTGATCGCTGACGGGATTGCACCTCTGCACAAGCACAGTCACTACCGCAGTGTGGATGAGGATTCTAGCGGCGTAACACGATGGAATTGCTGTATTAAATGCACGTTCCAATGTTGAACCAACGTTCATAGGATGCCAGAAACGAAACACAAGATGAACGATCTGAAGCAACAAATAAAAAATTTAGTCGTGATAGGTGCCATAGGAAACAGTAGCGTGGAAGATATATTGCTGGACGCCCCACTGCAGCGGTGGAGAGCAGTGGCATAACAGTCCTGAAGAGGCTGGTTGATAATGGAGATATGTACTTTTGAACTGTTATCTAGGCATGAAGTGGTGGGGAGGGTCTTGACTGCTAGGAAAATCGGCACTCTGCAAACGACCCGTGTGATACTATTGCATGAATCATTGTCTGTTTCCCGAGGCGGATGGAAAACTTCAGCCCGATCTAGTTCAGTCAGACTGTCGTCCAAAGAATTCCCGCCGCTGCTCTGGATAGCTCCGGCACTGAAACACCCGTACTCATCGTTTCCCAATGGATTTCGCTCGTTTTACGCATCATGTCGCCCTCAGAACGAAGTTCCCAAGTCTCCTTTCCAAACATTCGCTGAGGTCTTACGAGAGAAACTGTGCAAGAATCACGAATTACAGGTTAACGTGAAGCAGCTTCAGGAAGACGTGGACAAGCTGCAGGACTCCGGGGCAATGAGATATGTATGAGTGTGCCAGGGTACGCCTTTTTCCCCTCATTTTCTGAGTTGCGGAGCAATCAATTATGTGATTGTTGTACTGGTATCCCGCAGCTGCCGTCGAGCACAGAGAACCGTCGTCCTTATGGTTTGAAGAAACTAAGGTAGCACAAGTTACACGGATGATGTGAACACTGGACCCGCACTTCTCGAGGGAGCTAAGAAAGTATATTATTGCCGAAGTTGGGGATGCGTATCTCAGTGCAAACAAGGAGGCGCTGATGAAATGGTACTCTGAGGTGGTGGGCCAAATTGTTCGATAGAACGATGCACTATTTATTGGGCCAACAGACTTATAGTGTGCTGTGAGGAACGATCGAGCAATACCTTCGTCAGGGACTGATCAGCGACAGCAAGGTTTTGGTTATCCGTCAAGTGGACGTGCGTCCTTTTGCCCCTCCTGCTTCTTCACAATGGTTAATATTACTTATTACCAGGTCTCTCGCGCCAAAATTCTGGAGAACTAAGTTCCCATATTCGTGGTGACTTTTTCGACACCAGAAATGCTCCTCTTCCGGAATCCTGTTTCGCGTGAAATCGTGATTGGCACCGAAAAACGTGTCGAGCAATGCGTACACGCCACTGTATTGACCCGCATTGCAGAAGAGATCTCAGACGACTTGATAGGCGGGCAGAAGGTCTTCGAAGTGCGTCCCAAACCCGTCTTTTCATTCCCACCCAATCCCATTCCCGCTTCCTCTGCAAACAGGTGGCCCGCAGATCCGCACGGGCGTATCTATAACCTACCTGTTTCATACATGCGCTGTGTTCGACACCCACTGCTCCACCTACTCGTTATAGGCTATCGCATCCCACTACGTACGGTGCGCCCATATGTGGCCAACGCGTAACGTAATATCCATCAGATTCACTGTTCATATTCATCACTCATATAGTTCCCCTGGCTTTAAAGATTTATTTGACATATCCTAAATGATCTTTTCATCTTTGTCCATCTATTGCACTGAGCGAAATTATTTTGGGCGGTTCAACATAATGGAACACCTTGGGGACTTGCTGGGGAATGATGACCTGGCGTCGGAGAGTACGGCAGAGAAAACACGATGTTCTCGACACCCAGCTTTACTGTGTCCGAGCGGTCCCATCCGTGTGACATGAGCCTTGCTTATAACCCTGCGCAGGGAGCATCATGATCAAGCAAGAAGGTGAATACGTAATACCGTGGTCCCAAGCCGCCACTGATTTCTTGGCAACTAGTCCTCTCAATGGAAGGAGTACTAACGTTTCTTAGATCCTGCTATCACGGGCTGTGCAAATCAGCTACTAGTGCCATCATTCAATTCATCGGGTGGATTCATATATTAATGGTGCATGTATCTATTCAGATTCATCCCGTCTCACAAATGTCTTCAGCGACGGATCCACAAGCTACCATTAATGAGATCATCGATTCCATATATCCGGCTTTTATTCTTTCCGTGGCAAACGCTGCTTTCTGTTCCTCTCTGTTTACTCTCTTTGTTGCCCTACTTGCACTCTCAACCAAGGAGTCTCGACGGCGCTTGGTATTCCGACTGAATGTGTTTGCTATCTGTGTCGTCTTATCTATGGGTGTATTGGTTGGCTTTGGCGACGGGGAGATCACAGTCAGCCAGTCTGATCCCCTGCCAGCAGGTGGCCCTATTGCTTCAGCGGCCTTGACTGTCTTTCCGCCGTTGCTGTCTGACTCCATATTGTTAACTCGGCTTTTTGCACTCTATCCCCTCTCCAGTACGCGTCCGGTCACTCTATTGAAGATATATACATTCCCCTTCTGTGTCAAATGTGCTCGAGTGGTGGTTCTCGTGCGTTACCTTGTCGATATTTAAGCCTATACATAATAATTTTGTGTGCAGACTCGTTTTCTTAATGAATATGCTACGTATGTTAGGTTTGCAACTGCAGAAGATCCCAACCCTTGGTTCCACAATCCTAACTTGATCGCTGAATGGACGATGCAAATAGCAGACAATATGTGAGTTGGCAATCCTTGAAGTAGTCCGTTAAGAGCCTTCATTATTTCCCTTTCAAAAGGTATTCTGTTATTCTCTTCCTGTACAACCTGCATGCCCGTACGGATTTGATGAAACGTGGTGCGCACGTTTTCCCTCATCTTTTCAGGTGGACTGAATGCAATCACTTCCTGGCGTGCAACAGGCGGAATGCCAGCCTGTATCCGCCAAATCTTTTATGTCTCCATCGCCAATTTCGTTTTCCCTCTTTTGTTCAACATCATACTAATTATCTACGTCATGACCAATCAGTCCTTTGTCGGCGGGCTGTTGATCATGATCAACAACTATGTAACTGTCATGGGTGTATTGTGCGCAACGGTCTGGTTCTCTAGAATGGAGTGGATCCGGAGTCGAAACGAACCATTATCGGACGACATGTTCGGGCTCGAACCGAGCTTCCGGATGATACATGACGCTAGCAGGAAGCGTGAAAGTAAAGTTGTGCTGGGAAAGATGTCTTCTACACCTGACATGGCAGACTTGGACGCCGGGCCTGTGAGGGATGGCGAGCGGCCCGCCACGCTGACAGGAAAGGATGAGTATTGTACAGTGTGATCCCCTAACCCCTCTGAAGTTAAAACTGCATTACTAGTTCGTTTATGTGCCTCACCGATGTATTGTACTCGCATATGACTCTTCTACGAGCGTCCTGCCGGTTGCTGCGCGTATTGTGTTCTCCGTAACATACAGTATACAAGAGATTATTTGTGACTGGCGCGCTCGACTAGACGCAAAGGTAGCTTTTCTTTCCCCGTTCCGTGCTGAATGCCCCCAAATTCCTGATATATTCGTCAACACATGCAGCGGATGCGCACCTGACGGGGTGTTTAAATACCCTTTTATGGTCTACTATCGTAAGAGTGCTTAAGGCGCGAGTGGTATGGAGCTGCGAGCTCAAGCTGGGTGGAGATGGGAAGGTAAGACCAGAATGGTTAACTCATTATCGTTCATTTCTGGCATTTTAGGGAAGCATACCTAGAATTGCCATGGGGCATAATTGATCAAGGCACGTCAGCGCCGCAGCTTGGGACATGGAAC
This sequence comes from Pisolithus marmoratus, assembly GCA_024613145.1. NCBI lineage: Eukaryota > Fungi > Basidiomycota > Agaricomycetes > Boletales > Pisolithaceae > Pisolithus > Pisolithus marmoratus. Next base: position 12,958 of record JANFAE010000795.1, on the reverse strand, counting down.
TGGCTAGATGCAGGGCGTACCTCTAGCAAAAAGTAGATCTTATCCCATCTAGCCAATGAAATTGTCCTAATAGTAGCTGTCATCCTCATTCTTACCTGTGCGTATCTAGATCTGCGCAGCGCACCATTATAAACACAGGCTACTACTACTGCCCGCATGTGGGGGAGCTCAAAACTCCAGACAAATAGCCGGTAAGTTCGGGCCTACCCCGGCGATTCCGGGCTACGACAGCCGGGCGTACGGTTGCTCATTGACAATGAGCATGTGGCAGTCATGCTAATTCAATATCTGTAAGGTTGTCGATACGCCGTTAGAAGAGCCAAAACAGATTTCTCATTCCCAGCTTCAATTAATGGCAGCGACTTACATAAGTCACAGTGCACCCAGCTCCAGAACATCCTGCCTTTGCGTAATATCCTCTTCGTTTTCTGCATGAGCGAGCTAGTATCTCTAATTAGGACTACAGTATGTGTTGAGGTGCAACCCCGGTGGGGATCATAGTGGTTGACCTTATGACTCCGGCGCCTCCTCGTTCTTTATGTAATCAAAACCTTACATTAGCATTCGCAATGACCCTTTTCGCATCCTCCGTCCAACTGCCGCCTCCGTTCTGTAGGTTGAACTACTCGACTTCGAGCAAGTCCTCTCATCGCTTTGGTTTCGTAACCACGTATTTAGCATCCCGGCGGCTCCGATTCTAGCCTGTTAGGCTGATGGGACACGCGGGTGACGGTATGGCAAAGCACTCGTCAACTAGTCAGGGAAGAAGCTCTATATTTGTGAAATCCTGTGGTCTTCGATACCGTCCGTTCCTAGCCGCTGACCTCTTAATGGATTTAGCCGATCTTCCACCTGCCTTTGAATGAGTTTAGCCCTTCCGTCACAGGCTGTGTAGACCAGGTAGCGTAAGCACGCAGTTCACCCGGGCCAGTATATCATACATGGTGGTGCTCAATCGGACGCCCTCACACCTCACAAATGTCCTCAGTGACGGGATCGGAATCCGCAATCAATGCATTCGTCGACAACATACGTCCAAGTTTCGACTATCTTCTCTCATGCACTGCGTTCTCTGCCTGTCTATTTACTCTCCTCGTGGTGCTTTTTGCTTTCTCCACGAAGGAATCTCGACGTCGTGTGGTATTCCGCCTGAATGTGTTCGCTATCTGTCTCACCCTGACGCTGGGCATATTAACTGGCGTGTCCAACGGGAAGGCAATAACCGATCCATTTAATCAAGTATCAAAAAGTGTGTACATTGCTACGGCCGCTTTCGCTGTCATCCCGCCGCTACTGTACGACTCGATACTGTTATCTCGGCTCTTTGCACTGTACCCCGTCTCCAGCACGCCTCCAGCTACACTGCTGAAAATATTCGCATTTCCATGTTGTGTCAAATGCGCTCGGATAGTCGTTATTGTGCGTTTTTTTTCGTTTTTTTTTACCGACATTTGGGTTCATCGCTCGGTAATGCATTATACAGAGCCTTGGACTCTCTGATTATGTTAGGTCTGGGATGACCACTGGCGACCTTGTCCAAGATCAGCTTGCTACGTGGTTTCGTAACCCCAAACCGATTGCTGAATGGTCGATGCAAGTTGCAGATAACTTGTAAGTAGATATACCCCGTAGAAGTCCATTGAAATACTTAGTTGTTTCGTTTTGGGAGCTATTCTGTCAGCCTCTTCCTATACAACCTCCATGTTCGCACATCGCTAGCAAATGGATGTGAGTACGCTACCTACTTTTTCATGGGTGGATAAACCGAACAACTGACGCATGTGTCGACATGCAGCTACGAGCGGCATAGCAGAGCGTATCCGCCAGATCTTCTACATCTCCGCGGCCAATTTCGTGTTCCCTCTCATTTTCAACATCGCCCAGATTATCTCTGTAACGACGGATCGCTCCCCCACAACCGGCGCTGTGCTAGTTTTGATCAACAACTATGTAACCGTCATGGGTGTATTGTGCGCGACGCTGTGGTTCTCGGGAACGGAGTGGGTTCGCACTCACAACCAACCATCATCTGAAGATACGTTCCAGTTCAATGAAAAATTGGGAAGGGTGCATGACACAAGTGGGAAGAGTACGGACGAAATTATAGTAATCCGACGGAGGTCAGTCGTTCCTGACACAACAGACTCGGACGCTGGGCCAACGCAGGATTCCATTCAACATACTACCCTAGTACAGGAGGGTAATTATAATTTAGTATGACGTCTACCATGCTGGCTGGATGCCTCAGCAAATCCCACCTCGTTACAGCTCCATCATACTTCTTCTGTTCATCTATCCCAGCGATAGACCACTTAGTTTCCTTCGGCAATTCCGAAAACGATGGGTTGCGACAGCCTGACACCTTCCGTATCTACGTGGATATTTGTGGCAATAGGCTAGAGCGTCTGCTGTGTGTTTTGCGGGGCACGGTTGCCCAGCAGTGACCGATCGATCACGGCAGGCACAGGTGCCAGAATTAGTATCAACCATGCCCGGGACTGGTACCGCATCATAATATTAGAAGGTCCTGTATGTTGAACACAAATGACATTCGTACAAGAGAACGTGATGTGTTGCTCACCGTTGCACCGATTCAGACGAGTGACTAATTGGGACTAGCTGGGTCTTCCAAGGCCACCCTTGACGAGTCTGTATACTCTGAGACATATATAACCCCGGGGCTCAGCCGGTCATCATTCTGGATCGGCGAAGGATTGGACCCGTATAAAGCATTTGGACTGGTTTTGACGCTCTACACATCGATCTCGGGAGTAGTTGCGCATGAAAGGGCCGGAGCTATGTCGAACATTGAGAAGCCCCAGCTTGTCCAAGGTATGCTCAAGTTGCCATGACTGCTGTATACGCCTTTCTAACTCGCCGACACCGTCTCACCTGTCAAATGAACCGTAACGTGTTGATCAACCCCGAAACCAGATTGATCATCCTGCCTGATGTGCCTGACTATTTTGTCATGATAACACAGGCAACGCTTTCAGACAGGAACCAAGCGTCGTGATGCTGTCTGAGCCGGGCCGCGGTAGATGTGTGTACAAACTCATTATTCGCTGAGTGTTCGACACCGTATCACTGACCTGTCGGTGCAACCAAACCCGTGGCATGGAAGTCCGACAATAGGTAGTGTTGACGAGGGAACAGTTTTCTTCTGCCGAGTCTTTAGTCTGCCTAGGTAGGTTCTCTTTCTGTGTTTCAAGAAATGCCCCCGCCTTACGTGAACCGTATTGTCCGACTGGTAGCGGATCATATCCTTTCCAGTACGAACAAGGGACACGGCGTCCAGCCACATAGAAAGAAAAAATCATGATTGTGCCATCATCAACACCCACTTCTGCACGAACTGATCGACTACTGATCTCTCGATGATTTCCACCTGGTCTTCTTTATGGAAGGCTGATCTTGTTTCTATGGTGAGTACTCGCTATATCATACACCCACTCACGTATGTTGTCGGGTGTCCCCCATATCACAAATGTCTTCATTGACAAACACAGAGCTCGTAGGCATGTCCATCCACTCCAATGACTCCATACGTCCAAGCTTCGACCTTATCCTCGCGAGCACCGCATTCTCTGCCTGTTTGCTTACCCTCCTTGTGGTTCTTTTCGTATTTTCCACGAGGGAATCTCGGCGGCGTGTGGTATTCCAACTGAATGTATTAGCCATCTGTCTTGCCCTGACGCTGGGCATATTGATTGGGCTGGCTTGTGGGAATGCAATAATCGACCCGTTCAATGAGGCTTGGAAGAGTTTCTATGTCATTGCGATCGCTTTCGCTCTCTACCCACCGTTGCTGTATGACTCGATATTGTTGAGTCGAACCTTTGCACTCTACCCTCTCGGAAGCACGCCTTCGGTCACACTGGTGAAGATATTTGCATTCCCATTCTGCATCAAATGCGCATGAGTGGTAGCCCTCGTGCGTTTCTTTGTTGTTGCTCAGATCTGCTACCAGTGATGCTTTATACAGACTCTTTTCCTCCACGATTATATCAAGTCTGGGGATGGCTGGTATCGCAATCCTAAAATCGTTGCTGGATGGGTGATGGAGATGGCAGACAATCTGTGAGTTGATGTCCCTTCATGTGGTCCGTTGAGGAGCTTAGTTGTCACTTTTTCGAAAGGTACTCAGTCAGCCTCTTCCTTTACAACCTCCATGTCCGTGCATCATCGATAAAAAGAGGTGGGCGCCATTCCCGTGCTCCCTGGCTAGCAAGCTAAATAATCTAGATATTTCCAGATATACAGTAGGAGGTATATCGGAGCGTATCCATCAAATATTCTCCATCTCTCTGGCCAATTTCGTTTTCCCTCTCTTTTTCAACATCACACAAATATTCTTGGCCAGGACTGATAAACAGCCCACTACCGGTGTGATGGTAGTTGTGGTCAACAACTATGTAACTGTCATGGGTGTATTGTGCGCGACGCTGTGGTTCTCTGGATCAGAGTGGGTTCGCACTCACAGCCAACCAGTACGTGATCACAGGTTCTCCTGCATGCCGAACTTGGAACTGGCGCATGGCCCCGAGGGGAAGCATGGATCCGAAATTCTGGTGATAGGGCGGAGTTTCGGTATGCTTGGCGCGGTAAGCCTAGACACTAGTCTGGCGAGGGATTCCATGCAAATCACTATCCCCGGGAGGAGAGATAGTTATATGTTGGGGTGATTTTTTAACACGCCATCTATGGGCTTCCATGGCTCTAGTTTATTTATCTGTCCGGACTCATCCACGGGCCACTCACACGCAGGACTTGGTCACTTACTGAGAACTTCCGGTCTGGCCATCGAGGACCCCGGTGACCACAGTTTTCGGTGTTTTCCAGCTTTACACTTTTCACTTGGGTGTTTTTCATTCATTCTTTACTTAGAGGTTTGGCACTTCGGACTTTTGGCATTTCAGACTTGGACATTGCATACTTGGGACTTTTGCATTTCGTACTTAGGACTTTCGTGTTTTCGTACTTCGGAAGTATTTATATTTTGTGCCTGATAGCTTTTCTTTTATACATGCTAATTAGGTGAGCGAAGAGAACATGCAAGCTGTACGAGCATGATGCTTTAATAGCTTTCCATGCAAGCCACCCTTTCAGAGAGGGAACAAAGGGTCTGATGCTGTCGGAGCTGTGTTGTGGTTGATGTTGATGTGTGGGTGATGGGCCTGGGTGTTGACCGGAGTGCATGAACTTATTATTCGCCGAGTGGCCACCGGCCAACGTTCAACACCGCCGCCTAAGTATCAATACAACGCCTGTTCCAAGATGTGCCTATTGTCCTATTGGTGACGAACAAGGGACACAGCCGAGTGGGAAGAAAATCACATTTGTGTCATTGCCACTTCTCCCTAGCCACTGATCGGCGACCACTAGCACTGATCTCTCGACGGTTTCGGCCCCATGTGAAGGAAGTGCTGACATTGTTTCCTATGGTGAGTACGTGGTATATCATACGTCCATGTATGCAGTCAGATACCCCCCATATCACAAATGTCCTCAGAGCCTGCAGGTACAGAGGCCGTGAAAGCGTTCATCCACATCATACACCCAAATTTCGTTTTTGTCGTCACAAGCACCGCATTTTCGGCTTGTTTTTTTACACTCCTTGTGGGCCTTTTTGCATTCTCCACCAGGGAATCTCGGCGCCGCGCGGTATTCCGACTGAATGTATTGGCCATCTGTCTTGTCCTAACACTGGGCATACTGATTGGATTGGCCTGTGGGAAGGCCATAATCGACCCGTTGAATCCAATATGGAAGAGTTGTTTTGTTACTGCAATCGCTTTCGCTCTCTACCCACCGATACTGTACGACTCGATATTGTTGACTCGACTCTTTGCGCTCTATCCTCTCAAAAGCACGGCTCTGGTCACGTCAGTGAAGATATATGCATTCCCACTCTGCATCAAATGTGCTCGAGTGGTAGTTCTCGTGCGTTTTTTTTGTTGTTAGTCAGGTCGACTGTCGGTGATGCTTCATACAGTCTCTTTTCTTCGATGAGTACATTAAGTCTGGGTTTGCCGCTCAGACTCTCCCGCGCCCTCAGAAGGATAGCTGGTATCGCAATCCTAAAATCGTTGCTGAATGGGTGATGGAGATGGCAGACAATTTGTAAGTTGACGTTCATTCATGTGGTCCATTTCAAGGGCTTAGCTGTCATATTTCCGAAAGGTACTCAGTCAGCCTCTTCCTTTACAACCTCCACATCCGCACATCATCGATAGAAAGAGGTGGGTGCCGTCCCCATACTTCCTGGCTAGCAAGCTAAATGACCTAGACATTTCCAGATATACAGTAGGAGGCATATCGGAGCGTATTCATCAGATATTCTCCATCTCACTGGCCAATTTCGTCTTCCCTCTTCTTTTCAACATTGCACAAATAATCTTGGTCACGGCTGATAGACACCCCACTACCGGCGTGGTGGTAATTGTGATCAACAACTATATAACTGTCATGGGTGTTTTGTGCGCGACACTGTGGTTTTCAGGGTCAGCGTGGGTTCGCACTCGCAGCCAACCAGTACTTGATTCCAGGTTTTCCTGCATGCCAAACTTGGAGCTGGCTCATGGCTCAGTGAGGAAGCATCGGTCCGACATCCTAGTGATAGGGAGGAGTTTTGGTACGGTTGGCACGGTAAGCCTGGACACTAGTCCAACAAGGGATTTCGGGCAAATCACTATCTCGGGAAGGAAAGATAGGAATACGTTGGCATGATTTTTAACCTGCTGGCTCTCCACTTCATCCGCCCTGATTTATTTATCTGCTCCGACTCACCTTTAAGTGATCTTACGGGCCACTCGACACTTGGTCACTTCTTAAGATACAACGGCTTGCATATTCTCTCTACTCGTCTAATTAGTCATTAGTGTGTATAAAAGAAAAAGAGAATAGACTAGAGGCTTCGTGTTACACCATAGGAATGTGGTCGTCGAGCCATCCATCTTGTTCCCAACCAATACAAACCCATGGATATCCATGTTGGCGTTTGTCTAAAATCCTTCGCTATTGTTTGTCGGTGTTTGTGTCGACTGTATAGTTTGATTCAGCCACCATCGGTCAGCACGGTCGTCATACTCGCACGGACTCCCTGAGCAACGAACCAAAATGTCTTCCGACCTGCAGTGGCTTCTTCTTCGCGTTAGTGAGACTTGATAAAGTGGTCTATCAGAAGGTTCTGACAGAGGTTCCTAATCACGCAGAACTACAACTCTTTCATCGTAAAGAGGGGTCCTGAGGGAAGGACTTTCTCCACCGAGCGCGTCCGTGATCTCCTCACAGCTCTTTTGGTAATGCGCCTTACCGATGCCTGGGCAGGGTAACCTCCGAAATCTCCACTCGCACAAATTCTCTGGCCTTGCAAATGCCAAGGCAAGCGCCTTCACTACCATTCCTCATATGATGCTGAATGGGCCCCCATCTAGACCATCGATATCAAGGAATCGGGCTCAGCCATCCAGATTACTACCCGGAAGTCTAAAGTTTCCCCTCACGCTGTTCGCCCAGCTCGGACGACGTTGACGATCCGCAACCGGTCAGGACCACGGCGTGCCCTCGGCATCGTTGCTGGTCTTGCGAAGCGGGGATACCGCCCTGACTTGCGGACAGTGAGTCGTCAATCTGTTTCATTTGATTATCCTTTCTGTATGCATTTCGTGGATTCCTCCTCATGGAGCCATACGCACTCTCGTTAGAACCCGCTGGATACACCCATGTGGTGCTAATAGGAAAGCCGGGCGTGGACATGTTTGCAAGATTAATACGACCTTATCGTCACTATGCTTTTAGCCTTCCTTCAGCATTTTACTGAAGGAGGCGCGAATGACGCTGACATTTTTTTAACTCGATTACTGCCTGAAGAAGCACATTCACTGACCCATCTCTCTACCATGCAGGCTGCGCTTGCCCGCACTTCGGCTCTCCTTGCCACCCAAACCGAGAAGAAGCCTGCACCACCGAAGAAGCTCCGAGGGAAGAAAGCTGCTGCACGATCTTAATCGCGTGTATCTATACTATTCTGCATCGCTTGCTGATACTCGGTCATAACGAAGCGTTTCCTTGTGCTCATGTCATAAGAATGTGATGATCCTTTAGGATATCAGTATCGAAAGTACGCATACAGGTATGAACTCTGAGACAATTTCTAGTATTACATGATTCCTGCCATCAACGAAGACCTCGCTTACACTACAAACCCTTTGGACATGGGTTGTCCGATTCTGCCAGCAGCTCCAAACCCATGCTTGTTGGCTACGTTGTCTCTGGTGGGCCGAGTGGCGTCGAGTTTCGAGCTAGGGTTTTCCTTGAACTGTTTGTCGTCCTGGGCCCGATGACCCTGCTTCTTTTGCTTCTTTGGAGTTTCTTCCTCTTTCTGAGGTGCTCTGTCTGTCTCCTGAGCAGTTGGGCGAGGGTAGTCAGAATTCTCAGTTCCATTAGCACCCGAGTTCATGGAGTTTCCACCACTGCAAGACAATCAACCCCGACGTTCGTATCCCAAGTGACGCCTTATCTCACGGGACGACGTGAGCCCTGGATTTGCTGCTGATAGAGACGCGCCGACCGCCAACTTTCACTGTTAAGATAGGGGTGTGAGCTGGTACACAAGGGACGACAGTGAGACGCACTTGCGGGGGGATGCTGGGGAACAGCTTCAGACATGGTAGATAACAAGGAAGGGGCTTGACGTTGGGTGGAGGTGCCCGCTATCGCCTTTATATCCATGTCTGATGTTCTAGTTACGCCCTGACCGCTTTTGACTTGCACGTGAATCAGGTCACGGGCGCAGTTCGTCATAGAGTTATGGCTAATCGAGACGTTGTCATCGTCAAGGAGGTATATAGGTCTCCTCATCCCATTTTCCCCTACAGGTCCACACCGCGGTCACTATCATGGCTACCATTGAGACCAGAGGGGAATGGTTGCTGCCCCTCTGGATTTCCATTTAAATGGATGAAAATTCAGTAAGCCCCAACACTCACTCCTCCTTCCCGTCGGTCCCTTCCATCTTTCAGTCAGTCTTCTTTCAAATGCACGGCTATGCCAGGGATGAATAAAGAGCCCAAGACAACACCCGGAGCCATGGCGGACATCGTCTACGAGACACCATGTCTGCCGTCATCACCTGTAGTCGAACAGAAACACAAAGTCGCCTTCACACGGTAAGCCTATTCCACAATCTAATATTGCCACGACTTGGTTTTGAGTAGGACGTTTATTCAAGCCTACACTTCGGCGTCACACGTTTCGAATCACGCGTGGCGCCTGCCCGGTTGGAGAAGCGTGCAAGGCTTCAGGTATACAATGTTCTCGCTGCTGTCCTGCGGAGGCGTTTCCGTGGTTGTCAGGTAAAAATGTTTGGCAGCGCTGCCCAGGACTTGGCACTCCGCAGCAGGTCGGTATAGGCTGCTACTATCCCTCGGTTGTTTCTGAAGTTCCCTTTAGCGATATAGATGTTGCCCTTTTGAGCCCGGAGAAGATGAGCCACAAGGTCTTGTTCCAGATAGCCTGGAAGCTGGAGAACGTGGGACTTGTAGACTCTACCCAAACTCAGGTGCGGCCCCACGCTCGCGTCCCTGTTCTCAGCGTCCAAACAAAACCTGAATTTGGTGCGTTACCTTTTATCCTAGTAATAGGGGTGTACCACTCACACAGATCAGGATCACTAAGGTTTGACATTGTCGTTAACAACGAAGATGGCGTGAAGGTGACCCCTATCGTGCAAAAATTCCTGAGAGGAATGCCTGCGTTGAGACCACTGCTATTGACCATCAAGGTCTTCCTCTCTCATCGGGGTTTGAACTCAGCTGCAACTGGGGGACCCAGTAGCTATGTCCTGACTTGCATGGTCATACATTTTTTGCAGGTGCCACTAATATTGATTTGTGATCCATGTTTCGTGCTAATCTGTGGCTGGCAGACCAATCCATATTATCGCTCCAAGTCGCAAATAGACGATCCAATCCGTAGCGAAAGCCTGGGTTATCTGTTGTTAGATTTTATGCAGTATTATGGATCCGAGTTCCCGTATGAAACTCACTATATTTCCGTGCAAGCTGGGAAGCTTCTGCCGAAAGAGGATGCACCGTGGATATCGGAGAACTGCTATCGCCACCTTTGCGTGGAATGCCTCACAACTGAAAGTAAGTTGCATGCAACTCTTGGTCACTTTCGGTACCTTACAGGTGCCGTAGAAGCCAATGTAGCAAGGGCCTTAAACAAAACCAAAGCCCTCAAAGCTGCGTTGTCGGATGGTTTTACCCAGCTTCGAGATTTGATGGGACTGAGTGATCTAGGGACGACATCGCAGGAGGGAACGCCTTCAGAGGGATCGTCTTTCCGATGCCTGAGCTCGAGCGGCTTTAGCTATCTGGGTAACATTATAGCAATGGCCCATCAGGCGAGTGTGTGTCATGGATAACGGTAGGGTTCTAGCTGATAGTCTGCAATTGACCCAGGACCAAACAAATATACTGGACTTTGAAAAGCTGACCTTGAACGTCGAGAGGTTCAAGGAGAGGAATGCGATGTGATAACCGAACTGCAGGTTCAACCGACCAGCGTATACTATGGAACTAAGACCGGAGATTTCTTCTCGGGGAACCAGAAGGGTGGTCATTCGACGTTTTAAGTAGCAGAATTCTGCTTCCGTATGCACATTCAATAATATTATTTGGTCTCACGCGTCTCATGCGATGATACGTCAACCAACCCGGTAGGAAAGTAAACAGAGGGTAGTGAGGTCATGGAGCGTTTTGGCATGTGTCCATAGCATGGAGGGACATCGTGATGTAGGAAATGACATACAGCCTGATATAAGTGAAACGATTACTCTTCCTCCTCATCGCCTCCACCCTCTTCCCTTTTGGCAGCAGCAGCGGCGCGCTTGCGCTTGACGCGACCGGGGCGTCCACCTCCGTATGGCGAAGTGAGGGCAAAATCAATGTGTTTCTGCGAATCCAGGCGGACGACAAACGATGGCACATTGACGATTTGCTTGCCAACACTGAGTGGAATGAGCACTTGGCTCTTGGCGTATCATTTGTTCAGACTTACCGAATGTGGCGTTGCCTGATGAGTACACGAGCGTGGTGAATACTCTTTGCAAGGTTAGTCTTGAACACCTGCGTTGCAGCCGGCGTTCCAAGAAATCCTCGACTTTCAGTGCCAATACGTAATCGAGTCGCATGCGAGTCTCGTCGAGGACACCAATGCGGACAAGACGACGGATGAGGGCGTTACCCTCGAAAAGCCGCTTAGGGTCTTTGTCTTCCAGTTTGAGAAGTTCACGAGCGGCACGACGAATTTTCGAAAGGACAAGACCAATACGCCAGATTTCACGCTTGTTGCGAAGGCCGTACTCGCCAGCAAGCTAAGGAGTTTGAGAATATTATCTTTAGCATTATGTATCTCCTAGGGTCATGTGAGATTACGGTACCTTGGAGCTCAGCATCGATGACGGGAAGACTCGAATGGTCGACGGTGGGACCTTTGTAGCGTGATAATCACCACAGAGAATAGCAAGCCCTCCATCAGTACCAGAATTCCCAACACACGGTCGTAAATTCCCTAAAAACGAGATGGCTCACGTTTGCTATGATTCCGCTGGTGCTCTGCAAGAGTATCAGATCCATCCTTTAACGAACGGCATAACCAAGACTGTACCTTGGCATTTTTCTTGAGGATAGACGTCTTGACGGGATTCAGCTCTCCACGGATGGGCAACCAAATTGGGTGTGCCACACACTGAGGAGCAGCCACAACTGTTACAGTTACACCGAAGCCACCGGAGATAGCCGAGTCAACTCTTTGGCCCTCCGTCTGACATTCTCGACGCCAACACCGACACTAACGATGTGAGATTATTGAGGGCTTCACTGGTCATCGCTCCATTAATTAACCCGAGTAGATATCAAGAGCCGCACTCTTTCGGTTACCGCGCGCGCACGCGCGACATGTTCAAGCGGGGCTTCAAGGGTAATAATGACTTGACCCTTTTCGTTGCGGAGGACCTATGCTGATACAACTGGGGACACCTAGAACATGGCCCAATCAAAATCTCCACATATTTGGTCAACTACCGCGTCGGTGACATCGTGGACATTAAGGCTAACGCTGCACAACAAAAGGGTATGCCGCATAAGTACTACCATGGGTTCGTTCGTTCTAGTCATTTCTCTCGCCCTTCCTATTCTGATTACTTGCAATTAGACGGACAGGAATTGTCTACAACGTCACCCCACATGCCGTCGGTGTCATCGTGTACAAAGTAGTTGGGGAATCCGCTACATCGAAAAGCGGGTTTAACCTTCGAGTCGAGCACGTCAGGCACTCCAAGTGCCGACAAGAATTCTTGGACCGTGTGAAGCGGAACCACGAGGCACACGTTGCTGCCAAGGAAAAGGGCGGTGCGTATTTTTTCTGCAGTTGTCTATCTTCCCTACTAATGCCTCCCGCGAAAAGAACGTGTATGCCTCAAGCGTGTTCCCGCTGGTCCACGTGAAGCACATGTCGTTTCTATCGCCGACAACGCTCCACAAACCATGGCACCCATAGCGTACGAAACTAAGATTTAACCGCGCTGCATGTTTGTGTCTATCGTTCCCTTTCTTTTGCTATCACCGCATATTGCTACCACCATGTGCCCATGCAATCATGACCCAATATGCCACGCCAAGCCCATCTTTTGTGTGATCGCGTGATTCCTGCGGAAGCCGTTAGTACATCGTAACTTTCTCATTTATATCTAATCTGCATCTAATCTAAGCAGTTTAAGCTTGCGCGCGTCCACCAGGTCACGCTGCCGTCCCGAATGGAGCCCTCACGGAAACAGTCTCGGAATTTGGCGTTGTCTCATATGTGCACGACCGTTGAATGCAGGGGTGCTGTCGCGCGATCACGTTGCTACAAGACCAAATTCTCGGTTTCTCCGATGGCAAAAACGCCGCAC
>JANFAE010000794.1:0-29721 GCA_024613145.1 Pisolithus marmoratus | reverse complement strand
GTTCATGACATGCTGGCGTAATGGGGACTGGACCAGGTTAATGCGGGGCTTCGAGCTCATGACGGGTATACGAGCAACCTCTTTCCACGACCCGAATCAACACAGGGATCTCCCAAGCTTCTGGAGCGAGCTGCAAATTCCAACCATTCCCCTGACTTGGAGACCATGTCGTTCATCATGCGCGCGGCCCTTGCAACCAAGAGTGTTAACCATTATAAGCATACCATGTGGCTAGTCTGATTGTGTGGATCTTCGCGCAATGTTCCAGAATCCCAAGGCGGACGCTTTCCTTCGCACAAGGGTGGCCGTTCCTCTGATCGTATCATCAATCACCTCAGAGGTGAAGTGCCCGCAGAGAAATACCTCACGTGGCATCATCCTTCACATGGCCGAAGAGGTGATGCGTGACGGCGAGAGGGCCACTGAGGAACACCAAAGACCATTGGGACGTTCTTGGAGTTTCGAGGGGAAAGATGGTACACTACCACACAGCGACAATGATCCAGGTAGATAGGACGCGTGGCTGTTATAATAGAATCTGAGCAATGATCAGATACCGCTGCAGGAAATAATAGTTGTTATATACATCAGTGAGGGTAACGATAAACGACAGTAGTGTCCATGAAAGTCCCATATATTGGCACCCTAACATCTCATGATTCATCACTTACACGAACAACAGGACGGGACAGGCACACTATGCTACTGACTTTGGACGTTCTGAGTATCTCGCTTCCCCTTTGAACGCCGGGGACGGGGGAACGAAAAGTGTGTCCTCCGTCAGAGCCATTGATACAGGCTCGTAAGTATGCGGACCAGGTCCTGGCATGTCCGAAAGTCTGTTCAGAGAGGTATGGTTCAAGGGCATAGGGCTAAACCGGCCTGGTGTTTTTCCGTGCTCGAGCCTTGCCACGACGCCTGCACAGCAGGACAAAACCAACAATTATGAGCACAACAAGAACGAGAGCATTCAATGCCATGACAGCTAGCATGGCTGGAAGGTATTGAGACAACTTGGCGATGGTGTCAGCAACCTCCGTTGAGAGTGAGACCGTGGTGACGCCGCTGCCAGAATCCGAGACATTGTAAGTGATATTAGTTAGAGGAGTTCCGCCTCTGGCCGCGTGGAATTCCGCGGAAGCTTGATTGGGATCGACGAGTGCTAACATCTGGATGTAAGGATTGCCCATGTTGCCTGAAGAATCGAAAGTCGCCGAAGTCATAGAGAGCGTAGACAGAACGCAGAACGTTATCACCAATTAGCCAATCACTATGCGTAATACTCTCGTCAGCAAGTTGACCCGCCGGATGTCGCTGGCTCTAATGACATACAATTGTCCCGCACCAACTGAGTCCGTCAGGGGAAGGAAGGATCCAACACAAGTGCTGGAATCGCCTGGGGTTGTTGGTGTAACGTCGAGTGGATGGATAGGAAAAATCTGATTGCTGCTAACCATCAATATATGTATAGCAAGTATTGGGGACAGCATACTCGATCTGAAGAGCCATATCTATTTCCGCGTCACAAGGGACGACCCATTGTCCGATACTGGAATCATACTGGGCACCGGCCACACCACCATATATTGCAGTACAGACGTCAACTGGCGCGTACCTGCATAAAGCGCATGTTGTAAAAGAACACAAAAAACGAGCAACTAGCGCACGTGTAAGATGTCCCACTGTCAAGTAACACGACTGCCTTGTTCGATGGCGCCCCTGGAACGGCTGACGATACGTCGTTAGCCTGCGTACCAACAACGAACGAGTCCAAAAGTACGGTCCATCTTGTTGGGGAGGAGACCGGCCATGTAGGAATCTTGCTCGTGTCGGTCACGTTAGCATATTGTGGGTCCGTTTCCCCTAGAAGGCGATTTGGCAGTCAAATCACAACATGGACAAATCTACCCACCGACAGAAAACTTCCCTGAATGCCATCACCATCAGTAGAACTCTGGAGAGAGAATGCGATGAAGTTAGGTTCGCTCGGATTATCCTGAAAGAGGTTATAGAGTAGTGTCCGCCCTGTTGACGCTCCGGTCTTGTTTATGGCGGCGTCAATGATAGAAAGAGAATCAAAACCGAGGCCCATAACTCCCGCGGCACCATAAGACAGCGCCGGGTTCTGCGCTGCCGACACGTTTAGGTAAGCTTGTTGGGAAACAGATATCCTAGCTGAAGCGTTAGAGAAGCGGAGTTTGAGGTGGCTGGTAAGCACCCACCCTGCGAATTCCGCCTGTGCGTATGCAATTTCACCGTATGCCCAACCTATGCCGTACTAAATTGGCAATAAAACCATGCAGAATAGCTTTCATTCATAGTGTACACTAACCGTTAGGTTTTGAGATATCGACTGTCGCTAGTGAGTAAGGAGTGCAACAGCCGAATTTCCTACTCACAGAAGACGTGGCATTGGGCAAGGGAGTGGTTGTGGGAAAAACCCATAAGTCTAAAACGAAAATGTCACCAAAGCACTGGGGCACGACACATAGGCGAACCTGACGAGCCTGTGTCGAGTTGCACAGGATATTCTGAAATGCGGACTACGGTTTAGGTTGCAAAGCTCGCTACGGGCTACTTACGAACACCTCCGATGGTAACCTAACAGTTCGATGAAGGTGAATTTTGTGGGAAAGCGTGGCTTTATGCTTACATTTGCGATATAAATGAGATCTTGCACGTCACTGCCGTTTACTCAGATTTCTCGGGTGGTGAAACGACACGGCTAAGACGAACCTCAGTGACAACGTAGAATTGGTGGACGAAGAAGCAGCCAAGACCTGGGTGTTGACAAGCTTCGAGGAGGGTTCCGACACAAAAACCGCAGCTCCGCCGCTTCGCCGGTCGAGACGTGAGCCCTTGGCCTTCTGTATTGGTATTTTGACAGCCATGGAAATGCCAGCCAAGGCTAACAACGAAAGAAGGACTGGTTGCATCAGTATAATGACCCAAACGAGTGTCAGTCGGTATCACTAAAGGAATGGACAGATGATGAAAACGCGCTCTCTCCTTCGGACTTGCGGCCAGGGCCAGGCCTGCGGGTAAACTATGAGTGGATCACGTGCTCCCCCGCTTATACTCGGAACTCTGGTGGTTGTCATCGTCGAGGATGGCACCCGCTGCGACGAGAAGTGCGATATTCCGTCTGATCAACGCAGCCCAGTCGCAGTCTGCTTGTCCGTGCCATGGTTGCCGGTCAGCAACTCCCATGGGACTGCAACAGTTGCGGAAGTTGGCCACGCCTGTGAACGCGGTTCAGAAGGAATATGCATTCGAGGTACTAGGGTCACATCAGTCTATAGCATACCTCGACGCCAATGACACATTGCAAGGTTGCTGCATCCAACCTGAGATTTGGGGAAGGCGTCACCCGCGAGGTCGGGATGGATCTTAAGAACATGAAAGCCCGCAAGGTTTGCCTCCTTTACTGATTGGTCCTGCTTCAAGTCGCCCTCAATACGTTCATCTTAGGTTGGGGTCTTCACTGACCCGGTGGTGGCCAGGCTCAAGCCGCTGCAGACGGTGAGAGCTAGCGCTCAGCCTGGTCTCTGGTCAGCTCATCGTTCTGCACTCCAAAGGCCATCGAATCCCTCCAGTCTCAGCAAGACCTTCCATTTGAAGTATTTGGTGAAGTCGTTACTGAACCTACAGAAGAGAGTTGGCGAAGAGCCATATCATGGGCCCGCGAACGTGATTTCAGTCACTTCCTCGCGTGCGTGTTCCTCTTCGAGAATACGACCACCCACAGAGTTCGCATAGTGTTGGAGGGGGGAGCGTCATCGATACTGCAAAGACGGCTAATCTGTACGTCAGTGTTGTCCTGCCTTGCTTCGCTGACCTTTGCCAAAGATTTACTGTCTACAAAGATGCCGATTTAATGGACTTCGTCAATGCACCCATAGGCAAAGGCCTCCCGATCGAGAAGACTCTCAGACCTCTTATCGCAGGTTGGTGTTCTTCCTATCCGCACTGGTGTATCTGCATTCATGCGGCATAGTCCCGACCACTGCTGGCACTGGATCTGAAACCACTGGGACGGCAATCTTTGACATAACTTCCCGTGCATTCAAGACTGGTATTGCGCACCGTGCTCTCAAGCCAGTACTTGGAATCGTGGATACCGCAAATACGGAGAGCTGTCCCACGGAGGTACACATCAGTGCAGGCCTGGATGTTCTGTTTCACAGTCTAGAAAGCTATACAGCTATTCCGTGCGTTCATTCCACCGTGTAGTGATTTTCGGCAGTGACCATTGTAAAGCTATACGGAGCGGACACCCCGCCCGGCAAACCCGATTTTGAGGCCTGCGTACCAAGGAAGTAATCCGGTCGCTGATATTTTCTCTCTGTGGGCACTCAAAACTACAGTGAAATACCTCCCCCGCGTTGCCAATGACACGACCGATCACGAAGCGAGAGGCCAGATGCTGTGCGTGTTTGTAATCGTTTATTAGGGTCCCTTTTAACGGATATCGTCTACATAGACTGGCAGCATCCTTTGCTGGTATTGGGTTTGGCAACGCCGGTGTGCATCTATGTCACGGGATGAGTTATCCTGTAAGAACATTCCTTTGTGAGCTTGATCGCTGCATTCATAGTGCGGAAGATTTCTGGGTTGAACAAGAAAGGACCAAAATACAAACATCCAGGATACCAAGTTAGCCACCCTATCATTCCTCATGGCATAAGGTCGGTACCGTGGTTCTTTCTACGTCAACGTCATTCTAAATGCCAAGAACAACAGTGTTGCTCTGACGGGGCCTGCAGGTATGCTCAGAAGCTATAGCGTATTCTGAGGAAACTGATCCTTCCGCATTCAGTGTTTCAGTTCACAGCCCCTTCGTCTCCTGACCGTCACCGTGAAGCATTGGCCATTTTTAATAACACGACCGTCACGGACCCCTCCATAACCAGCATCCCTGATTCCGAGATTGGTGCCCATCTATATGAGTCGATTGCGTGTTTCCTTGATGGCCTCGGTATACCTCGTGGGCTAAAGGCAGTTGGCTACACTAAGGAAGACGTGCCAATGCTCGTCGACGGCACAATTCCCCAACGACGTGTGCTGGACCTCGCTCCGAATATTGGTGATGTGGCAGGCGAAGATGGGCGGGAGCATCTGACACGCATCCTGGAAGCATCACTAGAATACTAAGGGGGTTTCGGTTGACAATTGCTTTTCCTGCATTGTATATTAGTGACCTGCGTAACTAGTGTTACACCTGCAGAACACGTAGGCACCGCCGCATTTCCGACTCCAAACACTCGATACACAGAATACGTTTGACGAGTTGGTCAACCTTCATTAATACCTCGACGTCACCGTATATAGGGGTATACTCGTGGGAGTTGATTACCGTTAAACTGTATAGTTCTGTATCGCGTAAGCCAAACATTATCACTCGCTACCACAGACAACCCGTCCCGACAGCGTCAAGGTATGTATCTGCTCGTATCGCAACCGGGGCATGATGGAGGGTCGTTCGCTGGAGCTCTTGAAAGGCTCTTTGTCACGATCCTATTCACTATCGCTATGCCATTGACTGTAAACTAATGACCGTTGCGCTGTCTCTAGCTTAAACTCTCAAGATGCCCGGCAAAGTCAAGGCCTACGAGCTCCAATCCAAGTGAGCTTCACAGATACGACCGCGTCCCTTCTATCCTGATATCCTCTTTCTTTTGCGAAAAAAAATAGGTCAAAGAATGACTTGACCAAGCAACTCAATGAGCTCAAGGGCGAACTTCTGAACCTCCGCGTGCAAAAGATCGCTGGAGGTGCCCCCTCAAAACTCACTAAGATGTATGTCCGTTGGTCGATGCTGGCAACCGCACTGCCTAATTTGCCGATAGCAACGTCGTCCGGAAGTCGATTGCACGGGTGCTGACAGTGATGAATCAAAAAGCACGGCAAAACCTGCGGGAATACTACAAAAACAAGAAATATCTCCCACTCGACCTTCGACCGAAGAAGACGCGTGCAATTCGGAGACGGTTAACTAAGGTGCGCAAGCGGTAGTTGAGGTCGAGGACTCACTTCTGACGTATGGGTGTAGCACGAGGCGTCGTTGAAGACAGTGAAGCAGCGTAAGAAGGACATCCACTTTCCGGCCCGCAAGTATGCGGTGAAGGCATGAATTTCTGGGTCGATGATTATGCATTTACTGTTTCCACTTTGATGTTTGTATGCCCTACACCTGGCCTCGTTATGCAGCCATCCGTTGCTGGACCTTTAGTTTTGAGTTTGGTCTTTTGGTACCAAGTAGGCAAGATTATGTTCAGTGAGATGTCATCATCGAAACGTGCTGTCCTGTATCGAGCCTGCGTTCGCTCATTGGTTTGTTAACGAAGCTGGGGACGTCAATGAGTGGGAATGACGTCGTTGGATCTCGTCAATGGTGTCCACGTGTAGGGGGAGTACCCTTGTTGGGCATGGACTGGATGTCCTCATGCACCCATCCATGGCTCTGACCCACCCGATGGGCTTTGGTTCGTGCTCCCATGTCACCCTCCGGCAATCGTCTCAGAAAGCCTTCTCGTACTGATATCAGCTCTTCCCGACAGCCGAGCATGACATCCTCTCCTCCAGTGTCTCCACTGTCAATTCAGGATGGAGGTGATGCAGCTGGTGACCCATACCCTGTTTCCAGCAACAACCCCGCCACGCAATATACTATGCTCGAGAAACTTGGCACCGGCAGCTTTGGCGTGGTCTATAAGGCGATACACAACGAGACCAAGCAAATTGTCGCCATCAAGCAAATCGGTATGCCCCTTGCCACGCTTTACGCTCACCGCCTAGTTACACAGTATTCCCCTAACAGACCTCGAAGACTCCGACGATGATATCCTAGAGATCCAACAAGAAATCGCTAGCCTGGCGCAGTGCGATTCGGAATACGTTACTCGCTACCACGGGTCCTTCGTCGTCGCTTATAAACTCTGGATTGTTATGGAATACCTCGCGGGCGGCTCGTGTCTTGACTTGTTAAAGGCAGGACCATTCTCCGAAGCTCACATCGCCGTTATCTGCCGTGAACTTCTGTATGGCCTGGATTACTTACATTCAGAAGGCACCATCCATCGTGACATCAAAGCTGCCAACGTTTTACTTTCTGCTACTGGCAAAGTCAAACTAGCTGACTTCGGTGTTGCTGCGCAGCTGACAAGTACCCTAAGACACACCTTTGTCGGTACCCCCTTCTGGATGGCTCCAGAGGTCATTCGTCAAGCAGGGTACGATGCAAAAGCAGACATGTGGAGCTTAGGCATCACAGCGATCGAGATGGCAACAGGAGAGCCACCTTTGGCAGAGTACCACCCAATGCGAGTGCTTTTCCTCATACCCAAGGCAAAACCACCAGTACTCGATGGCAACTTCAGCCCTACCTTCAAGGAGTTTGTTTCTTTATGTCTCACGAAGGATCCCGCAAAGGTGGGATGCAGTGTTGAATACCGTGTGCTACCTCTCACAGTCAGCAGCGCCCTACCGCAAGAGAACTCCTACAGCATAGATTCGTCAAGGGAGCGAAGAAGACCTCCTACCTTACCGAGCTTATCGAACGTTATGAGGAACATCGCGCTCATGTCGCCACCAAAATTATCAGTGTACCAACCAACAGTTCGTGGTACAATAAACTGGGAAATCAACGACACCATTCGTAGCGACTGGCACTTTGATACCATTAAATCCACTTCTGTGATGGGGACGTTCAGGAGTGCGGCCAAAGGTCTCGTTCCTGCAATAGAAAACGATGACTTGACGGTGGACGATCAGTCCATATATGAAGAAGATCAAGAGTCCTTCGATACTGGAGGTGCAGTCAAAGGAAGCACCATCGTTGATCCAACTGTGGTCAGGATGAACTCTCATGTAACACATTCGACCGTCAGAATCAATGTTATTCCCCAGGATCGAGATCTTCCTGTCCTGGCCGCATCCACCGGCTTACAAGGAGATGTGTCAGCAGAGAGCATTGATCTTGCAACCCCCCTACAGGACAGCGAAACCGAGGTTGTCGATGCACCCCCAGCTTACAGCGGTTCCATGCGGTCTCCAAGGCGCTCTTCGTATGCAGCACGGCACAAGACGACTGGTGCTGGTACCATCATGCGAGAAGCAGACCTAGGCACCGGCCTGGACACCATTCGTCCGATTAAGAAAGTTGACACCACCGGCTCTTTGAAGCTCTCGGCCGAGTACGTTGGGAGCACACGTAGCAAAGATGATGTTCCTTTGTCCCCTACGTCACCTGCGAAAGACCGCGTTCCCTTCAAGCGGAGACCGGCCGAGTCTGAAAGAGCGGGAAGGGCCATGATCGACGATGTCGTCCTCCCCGTTCTTCAGAGCGTAGGTTTTTCCGTTTTTACCCGTGCGGGTCACCTAACACATATTACAGGCCATCCACGACGACATGGACGCCCGGGAGATCGAGTCGTTAAGCATGATAACCCGAGGGTTTATGGACTTGAGAGATGTCAATCCAGCCCTTTCTTACAGTGTTATCCTCGACATTCTATCTGGCATTAACGAGTGGGTTTGTCAACGCTCTTTCTGTGTATAATCTGACTCTATTTGAATCAGGAACCCCGTAGTACGGCAACACGTGCAGACTGCTCGCGGCCTTTTTCCACATAAGCGGATCATCCGCAAAAGTGAGATGACAGCAAAGGGTCTCGTTGTCACCGAGGTCCAAGAAGACGTTTCCGGTTTGCCAGCGGACTCCGCCGGCGCCTCATCTCCTGGGAAGACGGATGACTCTTCTCAGATTCGAAAATCTCCAATTGCCGAGTTACTTTACATGCGCTGGTTGGAAGGTCTCCGGATCAAGTGGCCAAGCATCCTGTCGTCATGATCGCGCTCCCAGCTTTAGGAGTTGCACAGTTTGCTTGTGCCATTTCGTTACTGCACCCAATTGTCGACTTCGTGCACTTCCGCATTGGGCTATGTGGTGGATCTCCGCCATGAGACCCTGCGTACGTTGCGCTTACCGCTTACCGCGTTGATGTTGTTCTTTCGTTGTGATCCCGTCTCACATGGTTTTCCATTATATGCCTACCTCTCACATACAAGAACTCTCAGTCCTTTTAGCGTAATTAATCGCGTTGAACTTACTTCTCTGAAGTATGAAGCAAGTACAAGATAACTGCAACATATCTAGCTGGCACGCGATGCATAGGAGACATAATTCGAAGTGTGAATTAATGGCGACGGGTGTGGAAGAATACAAATGTGAAGATTAGAATATGACACTGAGGATAGTGGTGGAAGTAGTAGAATGTATCGAGAAATCATATATGGGTTGATGGTAGGCGTGCGCGACGCGTCTTAAACGAGGGTTGACTGGCGCTCAAGAAAGAATACAGACTACTGCCGCTAACACCG
The DNA here is from genome assembly GCA_024613145.1 of Pisolithus marmoratus. Lineage (NCBI taxonomy): Eukaryota > Fungi > Basidiomycota > Agaricomycetes > Boletales > Pisolithaceae > Pisolithus > Pisolithus marmoratus. Next base: position 20,340 of record JANFAE010000794.1, on the reverse strand, counting down.
ACGCGATTACACCGAAGGTGACTGATGTTGCGCTGTGATGCAGCGCAGCACTCTTATTACTAGTGTTATTAGGTCGGCTGGATTTAGCAGCGGTAGACGGCGATGGCGTAGCCTTGACTTTAGACCTATAATAGGGGTTGAACGATTGAGGAACACGGATATTCAGCATGACCTCTTACGTAGTGGATGCGACCGCCTGCGCTGGGGGTGGGTGGACTGAGACGTCGCCGATCCTAGCTTTTGTGACCGGAGAACTCGCATTCCAGGAATTCTGGTACGCGCTGGAACCTCCCATCTGTGCGACGGATGTCGTCTTCCACCCGTTGCTGACCACCAGGTCCCAAGCATCTATGAAGGCCTGTACTGATTGGTTCGAGAGCTCGTGTTCGAGGATGATGAGACCGGGGTTCTTGGAACCTGGGATGATGCGGTCGTCAGAGCGTTATGGTACGATTCATGGCGGTCGAAAAATTACCGGTCAACCAGGTATGCATCTGAGTAGCGATTTTGTCCGGACTTGTAATGGGAACGGGATCCGAGAGACTCCAATCGTTGGTACTGAGGAAGAATGAGGTACACCAGGGAAGTAGGATATAAAGGAATGCGATGGCTTACTCCTGGTTCCAAATCACGGTGGTGAGACCCAGTACTTCCTTGGCGATCGCACGGACACGCATATCGGAATCGCCATAGGGTGGCCTCCAATATTTAGGCACTCGCCCCCCCGTCGAGTTATGTATGAGCTGTATCGTCCATCCAAGTTCCGCGAGGACCTCTTCATTCGTCTTCGTAGTCATGTAAGGATGAGTCCACGTGTGAACGGCGATATCATCCTGATTTTCCCAGGCCATCTTGAAGCAGTCAGGATACTGAAGAATGTTGGTGCCGATGTAGAAGTGCGTCGCGTGTTGGTCTTTCTCCTTGAGGAATTTGTAAAGTGTAGGGGACGGCTGCAGCATCGTGAATCAAAGCAAAGGGCGTTAGTCCGCGACGGCCACTCACCGGTAGTGGACCATCATCAAAGCTGAGGCTGAGGTATCCATCAGGACCGTCCCATATATCTCCCGGAATCCTGCACTGGTAGGTAGAAGAGCATACGTCAGGACTCATTGGATCATAGCCGTCAGGGTACGTTGGATTGGAACCAGGCGGGGCAGTAGTGACGGGGACATCGGGAATCTTGCCAGCGGCGACGGCTTTATTGAGAGCGTCAAGCCAAGCCTGGGGCATGTTTTGCATGGATGCAGGATCGGCGGGGAAGCCTTTGGACCATTCTGGTGGTGGGCGTGTTACTGGGACGTGGGCGCGGGCGCGGGCGAGGCCACTTACCGGGAGACCCTACCGAAGCATAGGTGATACCGTCGTCCCCGCCCGCACGCCTGAAGAGGGTATGGACCGGGTGACCGTCGGGTTGGTACCAAGCGCTAGGTGGGAGCCCAGAGTTAACGTAGCGGTGATATGGAGCCGCGATGTCGACCGCTTGGACCAGCGGGGCGACGAGAAGAAGGGCAGAGACCAGAAGGCTTGACATAGCGAGTCGATGGAGGATCAAAGGGAGCGCGGGGGGGGACTATATAGGCTGTGGGCGTTAGCTAGGTGAAGGGGGGAGAAAAGGGAGGAGTGGTAAGGGAGAACGACCACGGGGGACTGGCATTTTGTACTCTCTCCCTCCTGCAAAGCCAGCCAAACGTTAGCCAACTTGGATTTCCTTTTTGAGGTTGTTTCTCGATCGAAAGACAGGGGCTCCGACATGCAAAACCAATCTCAGGCTTACAGAGTCCAGGCTCACCTAACCGAACATCAGAGAAAAAGCATTCGAATATGTACCATTCATCACGTATTGCTGTCTCACTGTCAGCTGCAAGAATGCGTTTGCCTGAAAACAACTTCAGCACGGCAGATGCAGATGTAAACAAATTTGTCTTACATAACCACACCCTCGTTCGAGACATAGTCCTGTCGTGCCATTCAGTGTGCAAGTTAGAATATCATTACTGACGGACACTTAGATGATCGTAGTACAACCAACAACAAGACCCATGATCGTATGCCAGTCTACGTCGCACCCGTGGGCACCGGCAACCCAGCAGCAGACTCTCCGCGCAACGCACTTTTTAGAATCAAAATACCACCCTTCAACTGTGCAACCTCCTTCACCATAGCAGTGAACTTCGCCTTCTTATCTTCGTTCGTCAAGTACGGCGTAAAGTGTTGGATACAATCCCGCGTCGTCGCACTGGGAGTATTCTGCAACCAATCAATCAACATCTTCTCCTCTAATTCTCCGTCGATCGGAGGTCCGATCGGCAGCGGCTTCCGTTTCTTAGGTTTCGGTGGTACGTTACCATTACTCGTTGCAGTGGGCGGTGCCGCACCACCCAAGTCATCTATCGCTTTACGTTTTTGCGATATCGTAGCGCTACCTGCAGGTGGACTAACGGGATTCTTGCTGGTGCTCGCAGTGGGGCTCGTGGCACGACTTCCAGCGGGGCTCCCGGCACGGCTTGATGTCCCACCCAGTGGGCTGTTTCCTCGACTGACACTGGGTTTTGGTGCCTTTGAACTGGTCGCTCGTTTGGCAACAACAGAATGGCCACCCATACCCGTAGCAGGCGCAGGCGAGGCAGCTCGCGACCCAACGCCGTTAGTGGCATTAGCGACAGAAGGCTGAGAGGGCTTCGAAGGAGGCTGCTGAGAAGGTGGACGGCTCTTGGCCTGCTGCGGTTGTGGTTGAATGGCAGGTTCGTTGGTCACGAGCGGAGGTTCTTCTTCCTCCTCGTTTTCGTCCTGTCCCCGCCGTCAAGGGCAGGAAAGGCATACAAATGAAGCAGAGACTCACCGAGCTCGCGTATGGGTCCCGCTCTTCGTCACTTTCATAGGCAACATTTTTGTCCAGTTTACGCACTAGCTTCTTCAGGAATTTACCGTCTTTCGTCAACTGACTTTCACCCTCCTCATCTTCAGACTCGTCAACGTAGCCTTCACGCTGTTTATTGGCCAATTTGTACTCCCGCTTTAGCCGTTCCTGGAAAAGGATCAGTAGATAGAAACCCTTGGCAGTGAAAAGTAAATAACCTCGAGCTCCTTGGCCTCCTCCTCATCCATATCCTGAGCTTCATGCTCATCGTCATCAGCGACATCATCGTCGAACAACTGCTCATCCAGATGGCCCTCAGCGTCATCCTCCTTTTTCACGCGCCGACCGCTTCCTTCTTCATCCTCTTCGAGGCCTCGCGACCCCCTGTTCACGCTCATCAGCGACCGCCCTCCCGGCCCCCGACTCTGGGTCGCATTGTATACAAGAGGTGCGCCACCGACCACAGCATCAGGATCGGCTTTAAACATAGCCGACGTTGCAGCAGAAGGACGCTGTCCATGTCTTCGATGGAGCAACCAACGTTCTGGATCTTTGTTCTTCTGTAACCTGGCCATCTAAGATATCAAGGAAATGTCAGGTCCACATACGACGGGAACACGAACAAACCCACCAGTGATTCGGCCTCCTGTAAGTCAGGGATATGGTGCTTGGGTTTCTTGTGAAATTTGTACCACCTGTGAGCGGGAACGAACTTGAAAACGTCTTGTTGTGCGGGCATGAGGAGAGCGTAGTTCTCCGCCTTTGAGACTTCCTCTAATTGTCCAACCCAGACCTCATTACGTCGTCCATCTTCCATGACCCACGGGTATCTCTCCTCCCTCCTAAGCTGCCTCACGTCCTCCGGAACCTTGAACACTTGGCGCGTTTTTCTTTGTGCCTTCTTCTTTCCGTTGGCAGTTCCCTTTCCCTTCAGATCTCTCTCCTTCACGGACTCCTCGCCGGTATTATTGCTGATTGGCCTCCCGTCTGCATCCACCATGACAATTCTGCCGCCCGTGCCAACGACAGGCTTCCCATCCGGGCCTAGCATCGGTCTTACTGGTATCTGCTCCTCCACCGTTTCCTGCCTCCTCAATTCTTTTCGGTTCAACTTGATAGGCGCTTCCCACGTCGATATGTCTATCATTTTTCGAGAGTCAAATCGCATGACGTCGTACTTCCAACCATTGAGAGCAGACGACATGAGTTTGTATTCCGAATATTCGCCCTCTGGGAGCTTTGTGCCATCATCAGCGTCAACGAAGGGTAAAGCAGGTTGTGGACGGGGAGGAACAGATTTGCGAGGAGTCCCGGGTGTAGACGTGCCCTGCGATCCACTCGGAGGGGTAGCAGATGACTCCTTCTTGACAACCGGCTTCTTCTTGTGGAAGAGTAAAGACTCGACAGACTTGGGGGCCATGCGCTGGTATATAGTTGGTCAGACTCGACAGCATGGACTTGACTCTCCTCAAAGGACCGTACCATCAGCTGCACCGCCACAGCAAGCCTATCACGTAATCATAGCCAAACTCCTATATCTTACGTAATTAGACACTACCCTGCAACAACTGAATGGAGGAAAACTCGCTGGATAGATGTCCCTTGATCGTACACACTCAGATGCTGGTGGTAGGTAAGTGCAAAAGCTATATACATCAAACCGTGTCAGAAGTAATGATCTCATGGTGAAGAAACGAAATGCCCGTAATCGACAACAAACACAAATTCCGACACAACAGGACATGCAAAAAAAAAAGGGAAAAAAAAGGAGAGAAACATAGCATCGATGGAAGCTAAGTAGGGGGACCTTCCACCCTACCCGTAGATATACTGGCCGTACCGTTTGTCACAGGAACACCAGCTGCTGATTGCTGGTGAGGTGGTGGACCACCACCAGGTTGGTAGGCATTCTCAGAGGAGGACGGTCGCACTTGTGGTTGTTGATGAGGTGGGGGATGGGCATGGGGTGGTGGGGGATGGGGCATTGAGCCTGGAGGGTACGGCCCCGGTACCGGTCCTTGGCCATAAACAATAGAATGTGGAGTTCCGCCGGGACCAAAGGGCATGCCTTGTCGCAAGTTGTCGAGTTCATGCCTTAGCATGTCAATCTCACGAACCATATCCTGGTGACTCTGCTTGAGGTTGTTTACAAAGTCAATGGCTAGGACGGGGTCAGTCTCATGTGCAGCGAAAGAATCAGTCAATTTACCTTTGCTTAAAATTTCCCATTTGCTGGCTTTCATGCCACGGTCGGCGGGCAACTGGTCTCTTAGTTCGTCGAACAGTTCTTTCATCTCTTTACGTCTTTTTCTCTCGGCAAGTTTGTGAGATACTCGGAGTTCGGGCGAGCGCGAGTAAGGAGTCGATCCAGGCTCCTTGGTTGGTTTGAGAGTGGTTGTTGACGATGGCGGAGCCGTGGATGGCTCTTCCGTTGAGGCTGCGGTACCTGCCTGCATGGCAGTAGGCTGCACAGCCTCGCGCAACTGGCGAGAGGGAGGGCGTGACCTAGAGCGTACATGTCTAGTGGGGCCCACAGCAGACGTGGCGTTTTCTGGGACAGACATACGTCTATCCGGAGGGAAAGTTATTTGGGGCATGATGGGCATTGGCAGAGTCTGAGGTTCAAACGGACGGGTATGACTTTGTATATTAGGGTCTGGCTGGCCATCCGGATGTTGTGTTGCAGGCCACACGAAAGTCGCCATGCTACCAGACGTTGTGGGTGCGGACGGTCGTCCATGTGGTTGGTCACCGGAAAACGCCGAGTAGCCACTGGATCCATTTGGGAGAATAGCAGGTAACGAGTCTCGTCTGTCATGCCACCACTGCGTGCCATTGCCTGCGGGTCCTCCTGTCACGCCGGGGCCAGATACCATCGCTCCGGCATGTATCGAATGTCGTCGGTGATCGTATATGCTTAGCTGCGGTACTCTATGGGTCTCCACGGCAGAGCCTCTACGTTTGGGCGCACGACCCTCGAGATCCACGTTGCTGGAACTGGGAATCCCGGGCCCAACCAGCTGAGCGTCCACGTCGTCTGCTGTAGTCGCCTCTCTGTCTATAGACATCTTGCGTTTTGTCCCGTGTGGGTGCTGTGAATCCGAGGAGGTCTAGTCGTGCAATTAGAGAAGAAATGGAGACGAGGCGATGTGTCTCACTGCTATCGACTGTCGCCTGGAGCTATTATAATCACTATCGTCCTGGTGCCGAATGCTCATCCTAGGTGACCCCTTGTCGTCTGTGTGTATTTGGTCTCCTGAGTTCAGATTTCCTAGGTAGAATGATTCACGGAATTATTAGGAAGCACGTGGAGAGACATACTGGAATTTCCGTTCGCGTAAGATGATGCATGGGGGCTCGCGACGCCCTTGCCGTTCGCGGGGTGGCCGCGATCTCTGTCGGGCGATGGTGACCGCAATATCTTGCGCATCTGTTTGTTGGATGGTTCGGAGCTGCTGTTGGAGACGCTTCCGTCGCCGAACACGTAGTTTGCCGCCGGACGCGGTCCTGTCGAGTGGTTGGGTGAGTGACGGGGGACGACGAGATGATAGGGTTGGAGGATATTGATACCATCCAAATGGCGCAGTGCGGAGGGGCCGGTCGATGCAGCGTGAAGAGAGGGATCTGTGACGGAGCCCCTCCGCTGCTGCTGCAGGTAATCGAGCGGCGGGAGAGAGATACCGGGGGAGTGTCTGGACGAATCTTTTTGATGGAGAGAGAAGCTGGCCGGGATGTGGTCTGAAGCCGGTGATTGCAGCGACTTTTGTTCGTGTTTTAAGGTAGTCGCCATGGTCGTCGATGCCAGCGTGGAAGACACCCCCGCGATGGAGGAAGGGACAGGAAAGAAGTACAAAAGTGAGGAGGACGAGCAAAGAGCAGGGGATGTGTGAAAGTCGACGTTATAGAACGACACAGTTTGCCGTTTTCGGCGGTGAGCAACGTGACTTAGCGGGGGACACACGTGGCCCAGCCAACTCTACCAAATCAGGTTACATTCAAAACCAGGCAGCTGCCTTATATGTCCTCCCTCTAAGTTACAAGCTGTACTGGTGACCTGAACTAGAGTCGAAAAAGAACCCTGGCATTCCCGCCCGTGAAAGTCCATTCATCTAACTGTGTCCTCGACAACACTTCCCGCTGTCTCTCGTCCAAGTCGATGTTTCGGACGTGTCTCGTCTTCATACTGTTCCTTGTCAACCTCGCCGATTTTACCCTTGCCGCCTCGTCTTGTGCCATCTGTTCGAGATTGTCATCGACCACGGCCATGTATCTCACCCATGGTATGTAATCCAGGAACACGCTGCTCTGAGGCATGAGAGGTGCTGGCGGTTGGATGATATGCTGCAACGCGCCCGCGATCTGAGATTGATATGCCACGCGAGATCGGAAGATTTCCGCCTCCTCAGTCGTTAGGCTAGCCGCGGGGTTGATCGACGCCGCCGTCGGATCCGTGTCCAGTTCCTCGTGTATACCACGTGAAAGCAGGATGGCATCTAGCGCAATGAGCTCATCACAGTGGTAGAACGCTAACCCTTCCCTCCCGTTCAAAACACACCCGTCCATGAACAGCATACTGTGTCCGAGCTCATCATCACGCGTGGGCTCAGTCACACTAAAACTCAAGGCCTGGACAACTGCAATCAGTCACAATGACAAAACGGAGCTCCTCGTGAAAACATCACCTCCGGCGTGTGCAGCGGTGCCCTGCACAGGTTGCTGTCCACAAATGAGAGCAGGCCCGCGTGCTTGCTCATTCGCCGCCACCGTTTGCATTCAGTTGATGGCAAACGAGTGGCAATGGACTCAACGGAAATTGGTCGACCTGATCGCCGAACGTGTCCTGCAGCCTCACGAGTTCCTTGAAGCAGCATGTCTGATGTTGATCCACGAGCTGCACTCAAGCAGAGCATTTGCAATTGAGTGATGGTGCGCCTGAGATCGGGAGAAGGCAGTGGCTCGGTTCTTGAATATAGGGGTGGTTCTATCCCGTCTATGGTAGGCGTTGTTTCATAGAGTGCCATCAGGCGTTCGCGTGGAACAGGGCAACCTTGGGCAACCATCACAGACTGGAGGTAGCTAACCGCCACTGGAGACGGACAAGATTCGAAAACGAGGATGGTCTGCAATGGCAAGCTTTCTATTGGAATTAGCCGCAGATCTTGGCAAAGCACCATCAACACAATCCCCAAATGCGCCATTCTTGCAGGGAAAGCTCACCGTTACAGGTCATTACAACCGGCCTCTTGCAGTTCCGTATGAGGTCGACCACAGCGGGCCAGAAGCCCACGTCTTCTTTGAACAGAATGTCGACCTCCTCCAGAAGCACGAGTGATTGTCGAACAGTAGACTCAGCCTCGACAACGGTTGGCTTGGGGGAACGAGAACCCAGGATTTTAATCGAACTTTCGGACCTACAGTTCGTTTTGCCAATAGCATCGGAAGTCTCGTCCCCTACAGCAATGGGTTCATCCCTCGACCCCTCCCCTGCTCTGTGTGCCACGGGTTCTTGCCAGCCCTTCCCAAACAACGCTGGGCGAGTTGCTGATGACCCTTGCTCTCCCTGTCTCGTGGACGAACGACTTTGCGACACTTGAATAGTGTGATTTCTCCCCACATTTCCAACAAGATAGTCTAGGCTTGCAGCAGTACGTCGACCTATACCCGGGTATACCTCGAAGACATCCCACCCCAATTCCTCTGCACATGCGTAGACCGCGGCGGTCTTACCGCATCCTGGCGGGCCGGCCATGAGCAGTGTGTTAGTCAGAGTGTCCGAAAAAGTGGGATCCGCAAGCGCTTCGGTCGCATCACTCAATAAACAGTTGCCGCTACCCGGCAGCTGGGCGACATCAAGAAGAGGGGTACTACTTGGTTGCGACTGCGAGACGTCCTTCCGATGGAGTCTGGATAAAGTTCGCTGGCAGAACGCAAACTCGTCCTCCGATTCCTCACAGGTAGAAACGTCGGGGACATCGTCACCGTCACTACAGGCAATAAAATCATTCAGCTCGTCTTCTGAGCTAAATCTTTGTTTTTTTCGACCTCGCAGTTTGGTGACTGCACGAACGACGCGGGGGCGCTTCTCGCCTCGTGGTTGCGATCCTGCAGGTTCACACTTACTGTTTTGCTTCTTAATGGCGTCTGTCGTCCCGGGATTTGCTGTCAATTGAGTCAGCGACTGCAGTTCCAGTGCTCGGAGCCAATTTCGCAAATACAGTGCGCGCTTTTCGTTGCCCAACACCTCTTCGGCACGCTTTGGACGAAAGTGATAGGTCCACATGTCACCGGTAGCATTGGAATTGTGAGGGTCTAGCAAAGTACGGGAGATGGTAGGGTGAGCAATAGTATGGTCCTCGGTCGGCTCCAGCGAAAGATCCTCTTGGTTCTTTTGGGATGAGTGCTGCCACCGCATTTGTGCCCGATTATCGTACGCTGGAGCGATCTCGTCATGCAATTGCTTGGCGAGAAACTCCAGAGACCAGTCATCACAGAGTGTTTTACAAGTAGTGTATGGTCGACCTTCCAATGGGGATCCGGAAGCGGAAAAAGAGTGTTGTGTACCACGTATATGCTGAGCCTCTCGGTCGGGGAAAGGTGCTACGGTCCCAGAACCCCATTCGGTGCGTGGGTTAAATCGAGCTGATTTACTCCTTAGTGATCTAGCGTGACTGGTTGACGGGGGACTGGGAGAACGGGCGCGAAGGCTTGGGGCTGCAGAACAGGGCGAAGAGGCGCGGGAGCTAAGGTCCATGTGGCTCAAGTCCGAGCGAGGGGAGCCTTGGTGAGATGACAAAGGAGGCAACTCAGTCTCGGTGGTCCCACATTCTGAAGAGGTGCAAACTTCATTATTATCGACGTTGATGATTTGCGTCGGAGGCTTCTCTCGGTAAGGTCTGACAAAAAGCGGATATAGCCTGTCGGAAGTATGTCCTGCATTTCAAGGGTGGTGAAATTCGCCCAAGGCCGAAGATGAGCGCACCTTGTTTTGCTGCCACACGAGAGGACGGGAGATCTACGGCTAGGGGCTCCTCATCACTTGTGTCCGTACTGATGTGAATGATATCTACGGGTTGGGTTTCCGGTGGAGCCACAGGGTGTGCATTTCTTTGGAAATGATCCCGGAGGGTCTTCTGGACGGTAGCCTGCTACAAGTTTTCGATACCAGCAGGTCATGGAGGTGGTAACGGGTTGCTTTACCGGTCGTGGATGGGTGCTACGCGGTGCCCTGCCTTTGCGTCTGTCTGACATGGGTCAAAGTTACTCTCGGTGGTGATCGACACTCCGGGCGGGGCGCGACGCGTGACCAGAATATCCCACGCTACCGCGATAGCACACATGCAAAGACACCCGTACCAAATCCATCACCCAAGTATCACCGGGATATATAGGCATGGACTCCCCTTCACCAAAGAAATCGAAAAAGGACGACAAGAAGGAAAAAGAAAAGGATGGCATTACCATCCCTCTAGAAGACCTCTCCCCCATCGCCAGTCCGCTGGCGCAGAAAAAACTGCTGAAAAAGCTGCACAAGACGATTAAGAAAGGTGGGCTCGCTGCGCCAACGTGTGTCTATATGTCGATGGGAACTCCCCTCCACAGCCTCCAAGGCCAGGCAGGTGAAACGCGGCGTCAAGGAGGTGGTTAAGGGTATACGCAAGGGAGAAAGAGGGTTGGTAGATACCAGCTACCGCATCTGTGCAACTGACTTACATGTCCTTCGTCCAGCCTGCTCATCCTTGCCGCTGACATCAACCCAATTGATATTATTTCGCATCTACCCGTGCTCGCGGAGGAAGCACAAATACCCTACGTGTTTGTACCATCGAAGGAGGAGCTCGGACATGCGAGCTCGACTAAACGACTGACGAGCTGTGTCATGGTATGTCCGGATCAGAAGCGCAAAGTTCAGAAAGCCGCAGAGGGTGGTAATGAAGACGACTACCGGGAAGTGTACGAAGAGTGTAGACGGGAAGTAGAAAAGCTTGACACCAAAGTCGTTTTTTGAGCTTACAGTAACATAGGTCCAGTATATAATGCACCCTCGTTCATTGAATACGCCCTAGGAGGTGTACTGTAGCAGTACTGTAAACTCCCGGTCAATTTTTGACCGAATTGGGGGGTCGGAATCCGACGAAAAACGCCACCTTTTTGGCTAGGGAAAATTTTTCCACCGACTTTCGCACCTGCGTTTAGGGGCTCATGCCCTTATCGAGGCATTATAGAAAAAAAGCCACGTATAAAAAATTCACACGGACTCGCAGTTCCCTGTCGTTACCATCCAGTTAGCCATGGCACCTACTCAAAAACAAAAGTCTGGGTCTACTAATACCAACAGTCGCACAGCACCCAAGAGCGACGAGACCAGAAAAGTGTCGCCTACCCCCAAAGCTGTTGCTGGTGCGATAGAGAAGTCACCTAGCACTTCGTCCGTCCCCACGAAACCAGACAAGGCTGCGTTCGAAGCCGAAAAGGCGAGAATCCTGTCAGAGATTGAAACGTTACAGCCCAAAGCTGTGCGTCATTTTTCTTCATTCCCTGGTGCTGCAGTAACCTGACACGTCATGCGCAGAATGCGGTTCGCGCCAAATTGTCAAATGAGAATAAACCGGATGGTAGCAACGACCGGGCCGCTACCCTTCGTGCGGAGCTGGAGGACATACGAGGACAACAGTCTAGCAATAAGTTGAGCCGAGGTAAGATCCAGGATCAAATCAAGGCGTTGCAGGACAACATACAAAAACAGGTATTTATCACCAACTACCCCTTTCCCGCTGGACTTTGATGGAATCATCGCGACACAGATCAAGGATTTGCAGGCTGCCAGGACAAAGACATCCTTCCGGACGGTCGCTGACCTCGAGGCTCAGATCCAGTATGAGGCTGCGAATGTCAAACCCACCCACGCTGACAACTCTCGCTTTCTTAGGAACTTGAAAAAGCAAGTTGACTCTGGGAATATGAAAGTCGCGGATGAAAAGCGTGCCCTTCAAGAAATATCGCAGCTTACACGCTCACGCAAGACTATAGAGGGCTTCCAAAGCAAGCAGGACGCCATCGAAGCCGATCGTCGTGCCGTGGACGAACTGCGCAAGCAACTCGACGACCCCGAGGCGAAGGCCCTGTCTGACCGTTACGAAGCCATCAAGGCGGAACTGGATGGACTCAAGAAGGAGTCTGACAACATCTATTTCAGTCGCAGCAAGCTCATCAAAGAGCGCGACACACTTCAAGGTCAATTGGACAACCTGTACAACGAGAAACGAGACATTTCACAAAAGTTCCGTGATGCTTCTGATCGATGGTGGGCCAAGGTGCATGAAGACCGCGCTCGCAGGCGTGAGAGAATTCTCGCCCAGAAGGCTGATGAGGAAGCCAGAGAGAGGCTCGAAACAGTGGAACGCCTGCGCGAGGAGGCAGCTGTGCCAGCTTATCAAGCAGAAATAGAAGATTGTCAGATTCTGGTCGACGCCTTGTCAGGGAAGACGACCTCTACTATTTCACTTTCTTCTGCTTCGTCACCCGCTAGGGCTGATTTGGCCGGAGTGCCAAAACTCGAACTAAGAAAGGTCGAGGATATCGAAGAGGGCCTGGTAGTGCAGAAGAAAAAGGGTGAGGAAGAGGCATACTTTGTGGGGAAGCAAAAGAAAGGAAGGAAAGACAAACCGACCAAGTCTGGGAACCTCCACCTTCCGCTACCCATGCTGAAAGCTCTACTTTCCCTCTCGATACCGGCTCCGACTGGTCCAGATGACGTCCCACGTGTCATTGAAGACATCAAAACCAAGCAAGCGTGGTTTGTGGCTAATCAAAACCGTGCCACGGCGGCAAACATTGCGAAAGCAGAGCTGAAGATACAGCGTCTGACTAGCAAGCTAGACTCGACGTCGTCTCGTGCAGAGTCGCCTCCCGATGATGCTGATGCCGAAGTAGAGTCGGGGACACTAGATAGCAGCCCGGTGCTCGAGTCTACGGTGTCCAATGATGATGCAGTCCTAGAGATTGGGGGAGAACATTAATTTGCGGGGGGGTAGAGGGTTGCTGCGGCGGGGCTACGGACCTGATACCGTATTTTACAGTCGCGTACACTTACTAGAATCATACCAGCAAGGTGGAGCCATATAGTCCAGAGAAAATGGTCATCATTATTCAGGTTAGAATCAAGACACATACATTACGAAGCAAAAGCAAGTCAATACAGATATAGGCGCAATGGCTGACGAATAAATGACACGGAAGAGATATCGACATATGTATAACTAGCAGCAGAGATTATGTCTTCTTCTGCAAAGACCCGAAAGACCCGACTGGTATAGTTTTATAAGTGAGAGAATGGCTATACGTTTAGGAGGCATTCTCCACTTTAATTGGTTCAGCCTCGCGATCTGGTTCAGTAGTATTTCCAGACGCCAAGCTCAAGTCTTGGGGGGTGAAAGACGCAACATCAAACGTGTTGGCCGTGGCATAATCGGAGAACGAAAGACCAGCTTGATGAACAGAAGATATCGAGTCGTCGGGAGGAACGGAGGCATCCATGTAGTTCAATCCGCCGTATGCATCAGAACTGAATCCGGGAGCTGACGTATCCAGCGCGCCAGCAGGGAATGGATCCTGTTGCAAGGCGGCAAGCATGCTCGACGTAGTTGGTATACGATGGATTGCATGCTGTTGGGATCTAGCCTCCAACCCACTAAAGCTTTCTTGCCCGGCCATAGGTGAAAGAGAGAAAAATTGTTGTATCACAGGCTCCACGGAAGCCGCCACAGATGTAGTGGACAACGCGACACTCCTCAAGATATTGACCGCTATCCAGTCGCTGAATCTCATCAGTAACGATGTCAAACGATTCCATGTGCACACGTACTCCAGGAATAGCTTCAGGATCTGGAAAGCCCCGAATGCGGGATCACTTCTAATAGTCTAGGCGTGGAATCAGAACGCAGCAGGTAACGATAACATGACGAAATAAGCTCACGAGGTCGCGCATGACCTGGCTAGTTACATATCCCCATCGAATAAGGATACTGCGCGAGCTCAAGGCACCTCTTTCGTCACTCGTGCCTATGCGCTGCTCCATAAGCCTTTCAGTGCATTTGTCGGCCCACGCCATTACTTCTCTGACGGGCTCTGTGCTCTTCGAGAGAGAATCCAGCATGGCCACAAACTCCACTTCCAAGAGCTGCACAAGATCCTCATGACGACAGTTGCACACCAGTGCTGACTGGTTCCGAACGGACTCGAAATCTACCTTCTGCCAGGAACGTCGCATCTCTGCAAGTTGCTTTTGGTTCGTCAGGACCGTGTTGAGGGCCTGGGTCACCTGATAAATGTCTAGGAATCTCACTGGAAAAGTGTCAGGGAGGCAGGCAAGGCAGTCCAGTTGCCCTACGATACGCACATACGAGGTGACCAAAGCGTGCACCGAGCTCCACTTTTGGTTCTACAAAGGTATTCCCGTAGCCCTCAAGAGCAAGAAGTAGAATTTTCTCCATTTTACCGGCAAACTGCCGGAGGCTGGTCATGGAGTTCGACGAGATGGGAGAGAGCATTTGTGAGCGGAGGAATTCCAGAATTTCCTGAATCGAAGGTCAGAAGTTCGCAACTCCACGACTTATTGATGGCTTACATCGTAGACTACAGCATCAGCCTTAGCCATTAGGCCTGCGATAGCTGGTGCATGCACGATCTCGCGGTGGCTGCCAGATAATGTTGACCAAAAGTTGCGGAGGTTCATTTCAAACTGATCGAATCGGAAGGCGCGCGCACAATCTAAGACTGCGTCGAGATGATCCTGGAACCAGTTCCAGACTTCCCTGGCGGCGATACTTTGCGGGGAAGCGGAGTTACTTCCAACGGCTTCCTCGATGGACGGGAAGTGAGGCATATGGCGGACCGAATGATATTGCTTAGGGTGTACAAATGAACCATTCGCGGCTAGTGACAGCGTTGGCTGCGGGGCGAGATTGGGGTCAGGTTGGCTTGCATGACGACGGATTGGAGCGTGGCTGGGGTAGGCGTTATTCCTCGCAGATGCTTGAGCCTGAGAAAGAAGACTGCCGGTGGTGGGTGTTTTGTCGCTTAGCTCGTCGTAGGGAAGGGTGGCTTTGAGTTCTCCGGAGAGTGCGAGTGAGTTCCGCTTGGAGGCGCTGGATCCTTCTGAATCGTCGTCGTCGTCTTCGTCTGATCGCTCCTCACCCTTGTTTACATTCTCTGCCGACTCCTGTGCGGCACGAGCAGCATTGATAGACGACTGTCCTGCGTTGTTGTTGGACTTGCGAATGTATTCCTGAAGGAACTCGGCTTCCGTTGAGGTGGCTGGTCGAATGCCACAGTCTTAATATTCCGGTCATCCGATAAGAGGTGCCCATCATCAGTCTTGCTCCGATCAAGATGACATGTTTTAAAGGGCACGCTTACAGTGATATTTGCTATTTCCGCGCACACCGAGACGCCGTGTCTTGATGTTTGGGAAACAGAGCCTGATCGCTTTACCGAGCGTGGCGGTGTTTATGTGAGGGATACCGTACTGGTCACAGACGCGACGATAAGAGAAGTAAAGACCCTGGCGTGGCACATTGCCGTCGGGATACGGTGCATAATTGGCAGTCAACCTAGTGCGTCCGAATGGTCAACAAAGGGTGGGGGGGTGGAGAGATAGGAACTCGCCAAGCCTGCACGAAGATCTGTTTTGCCCTGTCAGACGCACTGGTTGTGGTGGCGACGCGGACGTTGGCGGCTAATTTTTCGAGGCCATGGTCTGGGCTGATCGACATCCTCCCAAAAGCGCCTGTGGTGTGCATGGCATCCTGATGATTGGTGGGCATGGGTTGCCCATGTCCATAGATGGGAGGGTAATCAGAAGAGCTGCCGAGGTACATGGAGATATCGTCTGCTTCGCTTGAGGATGAGTGGACGCTCTCTGTGTCGCGAGGATATGGGGACGTGGCGGCCCGGGCTCTGAGATGAGTCTGTCTGATGTGACCTTTGAGGGCGGGGTTTGCGAGATTACTGTTTGGAGGTGATTGGCCCGGGGAGAGATCTGTATGGGAGAGAGAATAAGCGGGGGTGTGACGGATGTGTTCCGTGCCTATGTAGGAGAGACGGTAAGGGTCCTCAGCAGGGGTGGACATCCCAGAGGGGAGACGAGAAATGAAGCCGTGCGAGGACTGAGGGCGGGAACTGGGCGAGTGGGCAGCGAAAGAGTTTGTACGAGAAGGAGGATGACTCGGTGGCAGATAATCCAGAGGGACACTGACGGCCGTCATTCGCGCAAAAGGGAAAGGAAATGAAGGTGGAGTGCCGACGACGATACCGACTCGGCGCAACAAGGCGGACCAGCCGACAGAAATGGGGCAAGGAGTGTCAAGGACGAGAGCGATATATATATAATTATAAGAAGAAAGAAAAAAAAGAGAAAGAGAAAGGGGAAAGAAAAAAAAAAAAGAAGGAGAGGAGAAGGGGATCGCTGCTTGGCTGGGTCCGTGCAGGAGGTTGTGTCTTGGAGAAACAAGAGAAGGGGAAGGCAGGGGGGAAGAGCGTGTCAGTTAGTAGTCACCTTAGTACAGGGAATATGGTCGTCGGTCGTGGTCAAGGCAACCGACGGTAATAAGATTCCTTTTTCTTTTTTCCCCCGAATTTGCCTAATAGCGCTGATAACCATTACAGACACTTGCCATGTCGGTTTTTGTTTCCCCTTATCGCCACGCTCAGCTTCACTGGCAGTGTCGTTCCCATCTTCCCACAGCCGAGCCATCAGCACACACACACACACACACAGGCCAGCATTGCCCGCCATATCGATTATTCTACGTTACTCACATATCTCTAAGGCTCATCTTTCCCCCCAACGTACATGTACTTTCGGAACCGCTTGCGAAGCTTGCCTCCGTCCTTCCCGATCCTCCTCGCCAATTCTACCCACGACGGTATCGTAAGATCGACCATCTCATACGGCGCGTATTTCGACTTCTCGACTTTGGCATCCCGCAGCTCCTCGGGGAGATTCTCCAACGGAATGAGAGGCTGTGTATTTGACATCTGTCCCCCCGCTCCTCCCACGTGCAATCTCGACAATGAAAACGTCAGATATTCCAACTCGTACTCGGGCGTATCCCTCGCATCGTATTCCTCCACCTTCGGCATCCAATACTTTGCACCACGTCTTCAATACTTCATCGCTCCCATCCAAACACAACCACTCACCTGTGCATAGCCAAGCGGCGTCCACAGCAAATTCCGCCGCGAAGGCGACCCAAAATGAACCCCGCCATCAAAATCAACGCCGCATCCTTCCAATTCATCTCTCCTGTGTCCTCCTTTGCGCTTCACCGCTCCACTTCCAGACTGTTCCCGACATTCGGGCAGGCCTTCAAACCCGACCCCGTCATAGCGTTCGCTCATACCGTCTGGCAAACCCGTTACGTTGTACACGTACGCCCTGAATGTCGGAACGTAAGGGTTCGGCACCACGGACGGATTCACATTAACAACTGCATAATCGCCGTATTCTATCCCGTCCTGGGGACCCGGCAGCCGCGAAAAGTCCGCGACCAGCATGTCGAATAATGAAGCTGCATGCTTGGTAAGTTTGAGTGTCTCTTTCGCATTCTCGTCCACGTGGACGTCGTCCGCCTTCATAAAGTAAAACTGTGGTTGATATAATTTAGCAATATGGCCAGTCTTGGGTAAAATAATCATACGTGATCGGTGTTAAGGTGCTATAGGGTCAAAATTAGGCATGTACACGGCGGAGATGATTCGCATGCTTACACCGAAAAGATGTCCGAGAATCGTGTCTTGGAAGCGCAGGCTCAATTCGACATAGCGACCATACTGATAACAGTCAATCAGCCAGTGCTGACCAAGCCCGCCCCGCGACAACTTACACATCGTGAATAGTAATGTCCATCCGTCGGCGGAACATGGCCTGAACACTATAAGCCGAGCTTCCTCCACGCAGATAAATCATACCCGTTACCCACACCTGTTCGTAGTTCGGGATCGATGCGTGCGTCGATCTGATGCAACTGGCAGTCTCACCTGCAACTGACGAGAACGGAACGTTTTCAACTGATCCTCAAACCACGTGAATTGTTGATTTCCCGGATCGTCATCGTCATTCATTGGGCAGCCGTTTACACCTGCAGGGGAAGATGTTCAAAACGACGACAGGCAATGTCAGTATTACCATGTACGCGCCTTCGTTGGAAGAGTAGAAATACATCGTGTTGAGGCTGACGACGGCGAGGGCACCAGGCACCACTTCTATAGAAAAATAACCACCCTGAAGGAAAGATGCTCGGGAATCCGAGGGTATGAAACTGTCCCACATCCTGCGGAATCATAAGAATCATGTCTCCATGGGCTGCACGACGTACGATGAGTATGTTCTGGTGATGTCATTGGGTCCTATGTCGACGCTGGGTATCAGTCGATCATGTCTCGATACAAAATGGAATTAACCAACCTAGAAGAAGGGTATTCTGTCCATGGTGTCAGCTTACGCCAAGGCGAACGGTAATAAACGGCCTTACGTGTGCTAAAGTGGGAAATTCCGCGGGTGTCAGATGCAAGGAATAACAAAAAAAACAAGCACTCACGCCATACGTCATTGTTCCCTTAGCAAGTGGATGAACTGTCATCGTAATGCGACAAGTAAGACAAGACACCTTACCTATAGTTGGCACCACCGGAATGCCTTTGCTTGAGAACACCTGTTTCATCTTTTCGGTGACGACTCTGTTAAGTTCGTAGACCTCACTGAGGGGTCGTGGGATTTTGTCGTCATTATCATGTCTTATGAGAGCGTCAAGATGATGACAGTGAGACAGGACCCAGCATCGTACCTGGCACCATCACCAGTCCCTTATTTTGGACCATCCAAGACCTGCATAGTTGGACAATGCTAAGAGGACTCACATATCACAAAGTCTATGTCATCGCTCCAGCGCTTTTCCAGATAATCGAGGGTAAAGTTTGTCAGTGCAAACGGAGAGTCGCACTCCCTACAGGAAACGAGTTACATAAATCACGGAGAAAGAGACGTCACAAATGCAAGATGTGGGGCATACTTGTAAGCAGTTCCGTAGTATCCGGCGCGACGTTTCTTCTTGGGCTTTGTTCTGTGGCAAGCAGTGGAGGGGTGAGCACCGCGTTTGTAGAATGGGTCGGGGTGTACATCGGTTATATGCAAGAACCTGCCCTGGAGGCGACGATCTGCGGGAGATTAGATCGAGGTAAGCATATGATGGATTCTTGATTAACATACCACCTGTGTGTAACGAAGGAAGTTGCGGTGCATCGAGCACCACCTGTGTCGGCAAACTCGTGGCTGGCAAGCAAAGGCCTAGCAACAACCAAATGAGCAACATGTGGGGGGAATCTTACGGGTACAGCAATCGTAGACACTTTAATATAAGTGGGAGGTGTTGACAGGGAGGAACCCACGGAAGGGCTGCCCGTCGTCACACGTTCGTGGTAACAGTGCGACGTCCGAGCTAGCCAGTTCCAGCTTCTGTAACACCCCACCATCTACTGAGAAGGATGTTAGAGGAAACTCCCCTGTACGTCCCGCCAGATCCCAAGGCTACCCGGTACCTTTCATTCCTGGATAAGACAAATGCGAAGTACCATGCCTCGCTCGAAACATACTCTGATCTGTACAACTGGTCGATAAACCACATAGATCTCTTTTGGAGTCTCGTTTGGGATGACGTTGGTATCATCGGCAGCAAGGGCAGCCATGTCGTCGACAATCAAGCAGTCCCTGCCGCCAACCCACCGTGGTTTCAGGAGGCAAGACTGAATTGGGCCGAGAACATGCTCAACTGTCGTTCCGAGCACAAGATCGCCCTCATACAAGCAAGTATGTCTTTCTCTAACATGCTGCATTCGCGACATGTGATTGGTGTATATGTTGCATGCAGCCGAGCCAACGCCCGACTGTCCAAGCCCTGCAGATCGGCGAGTCACCTATGCACAGTTGTACGACACCGTGGCAAATCTAGTCTCTGCACTCCTTCTCCTGGGGCTTAAACCAGGTGATCGAGTAGCGTCTTATTGTTCCAACTGCATTGTACGTCATTCTGATGCGTATCTTTCGTCTCCGTGCTTATCCTGCACAGGAAAATGTTGCGGCGTGTCTGGCGGCCACAGCAATCGGTACCATTTTTGTTTCCATCATTCGCAGTCCCCTGACGCCGCCTCTCACACCAGGCTGTATTTGGGTCAGTGCTGCTGCGGATTTTGGCGCAGATGGTGTTCTAGAGCGGTAACGGGTTCTTTCATATCAAATATACCCGAATCCCTCAACAGGTGCACAGTTTCGAGCAGGTCCAGCCTCGCGTCATCTTTACCGTGGACACTGTAGTGTAGGCTATACAGACTGATGGAAAGGTTCAGCGGTTGATGGATTGACAGTTACAACGCCAAAGTACACCAGCATCTGCCAAAGTTGGAGGCTTTTGTGACGGAAAGGGTAGTTTTCG